>JAACJT020000037.1:3941838-3955840 GCA_009936485.2 Gymnarchus niloticus
AATGCTGTTTACTGTGCTGGGAATCCAGTTCACTGTGGTGGGATTGCAGTTCACTGTGGTGGGATTGCAGTTCACTGTGTTGGGAATGCTGTTTACTGTGCTGGGAATGCAGTTCACTGTGGTGGGATTGCAGTTCACTGTGTTGGGATTGCAGTTCACTGTGTTGGGAATGCTGTTTACTGTGCTGGGAATCCAGTTCACTGTGGTGGGATTGCAGTTCACTGTGGTGGGATTGCAGTTCACTGCGTTGGGAATGCTGTTCACTGTGCTGGGAATCCAGTTCACTGTGGTGGAAATGCAGTTTACTGTGCTGGATTCTGGGAAGCATCGATTTTGTAAAAAGAATCATTTTAAAATATGTAAAATATGTGTCTACTGCATATTTACTCCCTTCTAAAATGAGTACCTATAAATAAGTAATAAATATCAGAACTGTAATATCCAACAACATTTCATAACCACTTTTTTAATACAGGGTCACAGAGGTACAGGACACCCCAGATCATACTGCAGTTCATACAGTCACTCGCAATGACACGCAATTACACACAGCTACATGCAATCACACACAGTCACACTCACAATCACGCAAAGTTGCACACACAGGTGTTAATTAGGCTAATGACGTGTTTGGGCTGTGAGAGTACCCACAGAATGCCCACAAGGTCACATGGAGAGCTTGAAATCTTTCCACCACAGTACTGCACATAGGTAACAAGACATTGAAAACCTGTTTGATAGCAATGTGCTGTAGTTAAGAATCACTGAGGCTAAAGGCATATTCTCATTAGCATGTAGCATGTGTTACTGTCTGCATGCAAGCTGTCACTGGATTAAAACTATACCAGTGTGACCCTCCTCCATCTTATCTGCTCTGGATTCATCTCTCTCTCCTCTCATTTTACTCTCGTGTTCAATGGCTGCCTTCGGTGATGAGGAATGGCTGGATACTCTGGCCTTCGGGAAATTTTCACAGTCTAGCACTGAAAGAAAAGGTGACACACTGGATTGTGTGTGTGTGTGTGTGTGTGTGTCAGTTTATCCACGTATATTTCCTGAAATGAATTGTTTCAGTAATCCTAATCTGAGTAAAGCAGATTAGGACAGAAAAAAAACAAACCAGGATGAGGTGATGGTGATGGAGCAGTAACCCTCTGGAAATTGTGAGACATCACAGGGGAGAGTCTGTGGGAGAGGAAAATGGGAAGAGATGGAATTGGAGGAAACCAGTAGACTAGTCAAACATTGCATTTGAGTTCTGTAATGAGTTTTTGATGTCCTTCATTCATTGGACATCTTTGGGCTACAGGTGTGCTTGAGCAAGGACTACATGTTAAACATTAGGGCAGAATGTGTGACACTCTAGTCACATCAATACTATCAGTCTCCAATCAAAGGAGGGAAAACACGAAGAGAAAGAGAAGGAGAGAGGAACATGAAAAGAAGGGGCTGTTGAAAATGAAAGAGATGAAGCTGTTTGCAGTGATTTACAATGCTAAATATGTAAAATAAATTCCCCCGAATCAAGTTGCTAACCTTGACTAAGAGAGGAAGAGAGATAAATAATTCATCTTCAGATATATGTGTAAATATTTGATAAATGTCTGGATACAGTGGAGTTACCCTGTCTGTAAACTGCTGGTGGTCTTGACAGCTAAAGGTCTCACATGCCTGCTGTTCCTCGCAGAAGAAGCAAAAACGAACTAATTAGTACTGATTTGCATGTATGTTTGTGTTACATATGTGTCTCTCTCATCAGGTTCTATAAAAGGCATGTAAAGAACGGGGTTTGTGGTAGTGAATAATGACTAATATTTACTGTGGTTTTCTCACCTTGATCTGAGAAACCCACATGTTCTCCTCCTTCATAAGAACATAAGTGTATGTTTATCCCCTTCACAAGGTCTTTTCCTGTGAAATTCTGCAGTGAATCTTGGGTCCTGGACCTGCCAAGGTCCATCTGAGATCCGTCTGAGCATGGATTCAGGACTGGCTGGGTTTCTGAAGATGAGATTCCAGTCCAAGATATTTACTGGCTGGATCCTTGAAATCATGATTATAGTGTGGGTTTTATACTGGTTAGGGCTGTGAAGATAAGATTCCAGTCCAAGATCTTTACTGGCTGGATCCTTGAAATCATGATTATAGTGTGGGTTTTATACTGGTTAGGGCTGTGAAGATGAGATTCCAGTCCCAGGTTTGCACTGATTTGCTCCATAGATGTTTTTTAGTGGTGGTGCCATTCCATCGTGCTGTAGCTAAGTTGCCAGAAGAACAGCGGGTATTTAGTTCATCACCGTGTTGGACACAGCTCCGTCTCTGTGGTTGGTGCTCTCACACTGGGACCTGTCCGAGCTGACAGCTGCTCCCAATGCGTCATACCAACCTGCTTTACCAAGTGGCATGCAGAACTTCCACTTTCATATCTGGTTAAGACGATTCTGTAGCTGATTTTAATGCAAAGTAATTTTGCTTGCTGATATTATCACACAGCATGGGGATTATGGGACTGACTACCTGTTGGCTCAGTTGGAAGTCATAATAACACGTGGCTGTAGACGTGTGCTGAGCTCAGTGATTCGAAGGACCAACAGGACCTTTGGCAGTAATTCTGAGCCATGTTGGCAATGCTGTAGGTAGGTTCTTTGTTCAGGCTTCCAGCTGCTAGCATTCCTGGAGTTTTTTTTGGGTTTTTTTGGCTGCAGATGGTTTCCATCCAGCTGTTGATAGTTTACAGATCTCTGGAACTTCTTCCTCAGTATGTGCTGAGAATATCACCTAAACCAGAGCATCTTCCTCCATACCAGCACACCTGCTTTTCCATGCAGGTACCTTCACTTTGGTTTTGTATGTTTTCTCTTTGAAAATGGAAATGACCACGGTCAGACCTGTATGGGCTGCCTTGTCTGGAAGGATGTGATCCTGAAGGACAGCTTAACCCCTACGTGTGGCCTATGCAGATTGAGACTGTCGTGTGACAGCGTGAACCCCCATCACCTGGCCTTTTCACTACACTGCAGGTGTCCTGCAAGGCAAGGCAAATTTATTTATGCAGCACATTTCAGAGTCAGAGCCAACTTAAAGAGCTTTAGAACGAAAATTAAAAGACAAAGCTAAGGACAATTAAAACTAATAAAAGAAATAAAAAACATGAAAGAAATATTAAAAGTCACATTAAGTTAGGAAGAGTTAAGTGCATTAAATTGTAGACTAGTCATAAGCTTGTGAGAATAGTAAAGTTTTTAGCCTGATTTTAAAGACGGGGCATGCCTGATCTCTTTGGGGAGTTGGTCCCAGCGTCGGGTAGCATAGTAGCTAAATGCTGCAGACTCTCTCCTCGGTCTTGTCCACTGTCCACTCTTGCAGTCCGTGTGCCTTACTGTACCTGCTCTCCCTCTGGAAGGTTGCTGGAGAAGCGTCAGGCAAATGGCGAGACAATTGAGCTGTCAGAAGAGGGGCGTCCTGAGCTGGTGGAGCAGAAGCCGCTGCCCGTCGTGGACTGTACCTGTTTTGGAATGCCTCGTCGCTACATCATCGCAATCCTCTCAGGACTTGGCTTCTGCATCTCCTTTGGCATCCGCTGCAACCTGGGTGTGGCCATCGTCAGCATGGTTAACAACCACACCGTCTCCAAGGGAAACAAGGAGGTACTGGTGGTAAGCATGGGTCACACTGACGCTGATGACGAAGGCCAGGGAAGTCTCTGTTCCGCTCTCAGAAATCACAACTAGAGTTTGAGCTCCCAGTTAACACCCTGGCATGACCAGTACAGAGCTCACAGTGCATTATAACATTGCTGCTACTTTGTGGGAACATTAAGACATAGCTGGGGCATGCAGCAAAGCAATTTCTACTGCATCTGATGAGAATCTTGCAAAGAGCATTCAAGTCTGGCTCTCCTTTGGCTCTTGGTTGTCACACGTGCCTATTTCCTGTTCCACAGAGAGCTCAGTTCACCTGGGATCCAGAGACAGTGGGCATGATCCATGGCTCCTTCTTCTGGGGCTACATTGTCACACAGATCCCTGGTGGCTTCATCTGCCAAAAGTTTGCTGCTAACCGGTTTGTATCGCTTCATTCCTGTCACGCTCACATTCTTCCTGTTGCTATTTCATTCAGTCCTAGTGATTGCCGTTCTTCTTTTCCTTGCATCAGTCAGAGATGTCGCTCTCTCTTTTGTACTCACAGAGTTTTTGGCTTTGCTATTGTTGCCACCTCGACTCTCAATATGCTGATTCCATCGGCAGCACGAGTTCACTATGGCTGCGTGATTTTGGTCAGAATCTGCCAGGGTCTTGTGGAGGTAGGCGC
Source organism: Gymnarchus niloticus (assembly GCA_009936485.2). Classification (NCBI taxonomy): domain Eukaryota; kingdom Metazoa; phylum Chordata; class Actinopteri; order Osteoglossiformes; family Gymnarchidae; genus Gymnarchus; species Gymnarchus niloticus. The sequence continues at coordinate 3,946,150 of JAACJT020000037.1, forward strand.
ATGTATTTACTCGTGTTTTACAGTGACACTCTCCCAGATGGTGCCACAGCTCATGTATCAGCTTAGATTGCATGTGAACCCCTATGCGTGTATCATGTTTGTCATGTAAAGCACATGCCTTATACTGCCCGTTGGGAAAATCTTCAAAAATCCCTCGCCGTCCCTCCCTTCCTTCTTGTACAGGGTGTGTCATATCCTGCTTGCCATGGCATTTGGTCCAAATGGGCCCCACCTCTTGAAAGAAGCCGATTGGCTACAACTGCCTTTTGTGGTGCGTTCAAAAGTCCTTTAGCATTATAGCATCACATTTGTAGAGATGCATGATATTTGAACTTCTACACATCATCACATGATAAAACATAACAATAGAGCTCTGCTGTCTGTACGTGTTTCCCATCTCTTTGGGCTCTTTTGGCAGGTTCCTACGCAGGGGCTGTAGTGGCGATGCCATTGGCAGGGCTGTTGGTCCAATACTCTGGGTGGTCCTCAGTTTTCTATGTTTATGGTGAGCAGCCACAGTTGATCATGGATTTGTCTTCAGCTTTACTCAACACAATTCCTGATGGTTTCCAGTTTAATACATTCGATCAGTGGAATGATACCAACGCCTTCATCTTGCTGCCAATATACTGTCTCTCGTTATTCTTCCATCTTTATATATGCCTCTTCAAACTCCTCCTCTTCTTGCCCTTCTCCCTTCCTCTCCCAGGCAGTTTTGGGATCTTGTGGTATCTCTTTTGGATCTTGGTCTCCTATGAGAGTCCTGCAGCTCACCCCACCATTTCACCTGAGGAGAGAAAGTACATTGAGGATGCCATTGGGGAGACAGCAGGCTTGGTAAACCCTCTACAGGTAGACACCCCTCATCTCCTTGGGTAACATCATATGAATGCCCATCAGGTAGATCTCCCGCAGTAGATGAACCCCTATCAGGTACACCTCCCACTGTAGATGAACCCCTATCAGGTAGACCTCCCGCAGTAGATGAACCCCTATCAGGTACACCTCCCGCTGTAGATGAACCCCTATCAGGTACACCTCCCGCTGTAGATAAACCCCTATAAGGTAGACCTCCCGCTGTAGATGAACCCCTATCAGGTACACCTCCCGCTGTAGATGAACCCCTATCAGGTACACCTCCTGCTGTAGATGAACCCCTATCAGGTTGACCTCCCGCTGTAGATGAACCCCTATCAGGTACACCTCCTGCAGTAGATGAACCCCTATGAGGTACACCTCCCACTGTAGATAAACCCCTATCAGGTAGACCTCCCGCTGTAGATGAACCCCTATCAGGTACACCTCCCGCTGTAGATGAACCCCTATCAGGTACACCTCCTGCTGTAGATGAACCCCTATCAGGTTGACCTCCCGCTGTAGATGAACCCCTATCAGGTACACCTCCCGCTGTAGATGAACCCCTATCAGGTACACCTCCCGCTGTAGATGAACCCCTATCATGTATACCTCCCGCTGTAGATGAACCCCATCAAGTATACACCATACTGTAGATGACGTCCCATCAAGTAGACCTTCCACTTCTGGGATCTGCAGCTGACCGCAATGAGAGCATATTCATTCTTATTTCTGTCCAAAAGAAATTCAAGACTCCCTGGAGACACTTCTTCACCTCCATGCCAGTATATGCTATTATTGTGGCCAACTTCTGCCGCAGCTGGACCTTCTACCTGCTCCTCATCAGCCAGCCGGCATATTTTGAGGAAGTCTTTGGGTTTGAGATCAGCAAGGTGAGATGATCCACTATGCAGCTCTTGTAGTAGAAACAGACAAATGTACTAGAAAAATTAAATTGTACCATTTTCTTCCTGTCCTCACAGGTAGGGCTGTTGTCTGCCCTGCCTCACCTGGTGATGACCATTGTCGTCCCGATTGGGGGTCAGCTAGCAGATTTCCTGCGCTCACGTCAGATTATGTCTACCACAAATGTCAGAAAGCTTATGAATTGTGGAGGTAAATGACGACGTGGTGGTTGGCCCAAGTCACACCAAATCTAGAGGACATAAGCAGGCTGGCTGTGGAATCCAGACAGTGCTGTAGAAGCCTGCTCCCAATGCCAGTGGGTGCACTCACATGGGGAAATGTTGCTGTTTCTTCTGTCAACAAGCTACACAGTGCCATTTACTGGTGTGGGGCATCTGGTGTCAACATCTGAGAAGTTCTCTCCTTTTAGAGTGGCTCTGCTGAGATCTTTGCTGTCTGAGCACTAAGATTAATAATGCAGTGAGGTGACTGCATACCTACTCACTGTGGACATTTTTACATTTCCCAGGGCAAATTAATGATCCTCTTCAGCAGAATAAACAGCCTGGTGTTAGTTACACAGAAAACAGCATCCTTTGCTGTTGTTGTTTCACATCTCTCTCATCTTCAAGATCTTCATGGGTCCTGATCTGGATCTCCCTGTGTTCTCACAGGCTTTGGGATGGAGGCCACTCTGCTCCTGGTGGTGGGCTTCTCACACACTAAGGGCATTGCCATCTCCTTCTTGATCCTGGCTGTTGGCTTCAGTGGCTTTGCCATCTCAGGTGAGAAGGCAGGTCTCCTGGGTCTCTGAAGACAGCATCACGAAAAAGGAAGAAGAAATGTGGGGGAACTGAGGCAGGACAGCTCAAATAGTGGAACATAGAGCAAGACAGCAAAGGAGAAGCATTTAGGAGGCTGGGTGTCAGGAAGAAGAGGTCACAGACGGAGCAGCTGGCAGATTTCTGCTTGATGGTCAGTTTCCTGTCTAATGTGGTGACAGTTCATCTCTCTTTTTTTTGTCATTCGCAGGTTTCAATGTGAACCACCTGGACATCGCTCCTCGATACGCCAGCATCCTCATGGGCATCTCCAATGGGGTGGGCACTCTGTCTGGCATGGTGTGCCCGCTCATAGTGGGAGCCATGACCAAACACAAGGTATGAGCATGCTGCAGGCCCACATGCCCCTCAGTGAGTGTGTGAGCACATGAACACACTTTCAGATCGGGTGCTTCCTGCCTGAGCTCTGAAATAAATTTTACTCAAACTGCCTGAAACCACCAAACACAATCCATCCATCTTTTTCAAGCTTACTGTTATTTTGACTAAGTTTTAACAGGCCTTTTTGTGTCACTGCTTGTTTGTTTGTTGTCATTTATCAATTAAATTTGCATGTCGTCCATCCGAAGTTCATATAAAATTTATACAATGTTTTAATTAGAGACACGCTACAGCCTGACTCCCATCTAAATATAGATTTTCCTCCCAGTGTAGTACCAAAAAAGGCACTGTCAAGCACTAAGCATGTTAACACAGGGGTACTGTACAGTAGGGTCTGTGCGTTAGAAGACGCTGCTTTCCCGTACCTGCACGTGGCCCTGTCCCCCCCAGAGTGAGCTCACTCAGCCGCAAAATGGGTGAGTTACCGCTCTTCTCAAAACGAGCCTCAAACTCTTGCTGAGCTCTGCCTCGTTCTCCGTCGGGGAGCTCGGACTGTGCAGTGGGTGACTCGATACCCGCACAGAAGCGAGCACTGCAAACTGCAAAGCCAGTAAAGGCGTCGGATGGTAGCTGGCCCACTGGAGCCACTGTGAGGAGCACTTGGATGGACACGCTCGCATCCTGCATCCCCAGCAGAACCGTCACAAACGTACAGCAGTAACAGGCCATGGTTGGCTAAGGAGCGCAGTATCCAGCATACCTATTAAGAAGTAGCCTGCAGATCTGGGAACAGTTTCAACCTTGAAAAATCAGACTCAATAAAGCAATTCGTTCCAGAAACGCAAATACAGCAGAAAGCTGGAGGAACAGCTTGGACATAAGAACATCGCTGGATGGGCACCCAGACCATCAGCGATTACAGGAAGGTGATCAGCCTCCACTGAACAGACTGAACAATTTTAACTGCAGCTGTACCCCCTGCATATCATTTCTCATCAGAGAGTCAGACGTCTACAAACTTCAACAAATATTGATCTGTGGGACAGCAGCCCTAACTGCATGATCAGCTGACTCACGGATGACCTGTGCAGACCAAGTCCCACCTGTGTTTGCTGGCTTGATTAACTGATCCCTCATCCTTGTCTGCTCAAAGTCATCTGTCAGTGTTCCTGTGTCCAAGACAGGCAAAGTATCCTCATGTTCATTGATTTAGTTGACACTTTGTCCAAAGAAATGCAAGTGAGGAAAGCTTTGGATCAGAGAACAGGGTCAGACAGTGACCCTGGATTAGCTTGGGTTAAGGGCTTTGGGATCAGAGAACAGGGTCAGCCAACGACCCTGGAGAAGTTGGGGTTAAGGGCCTTGGGATCAGAAAACAGGGTCAGCCAGCGACCCTGGATCAGTTGGGGTTAAGGGCCTTGGGTCAGAGAGCAGGGTCAGCCAGCAATCCTGGAGCAGTTGGGGTTACGGGCTTTGGGATCAGAGAACAGGGTCAGCCAGCAACCCTGGAGCAGTTGGGGTTAAAGGCCCAATATGAGTAGTCTGCTGATCATAGGTTTTGACCCTAATCCCTTCCAGACAGAGCCACAAATCTCTAACTATAAAGTATCTTAAGTTTAAAACTGTTAAAACATACGTAAAGACCATTCCCCAATGATGAACAAGGCATCTGTGAGGTAACTGAACCCATTCTAGTACAGCCGTACAGAGCCACCACTGAAAGCATCTACACATCATCCGTAACTGTGTGATTTTGCAGTGAATCTGTCTTCTGAAATAGATGGGACTGCAGATAGATTGTCATGACCCTGGGAGGGCAAAGTGCAGGCCTAGTAGAAAGAAGGTGAAGTTGATGAGGTCAACCTGGAGCAGGGCAAAGTAACGAAGCAACCGTGTGTAGAACAGGGAGACAAGAGGGAAGAGCTGGGAAACCTGGGCTAGGGGCGATAGATAGATAGATAGATAGATAGATAGATAGATAGATAGATAGATAGATAGATAGATAGAATTCATATTTGAATGAAGAGGGGTAAAGATGAGAGCCTTTCGACTGAGCTTCCCCTCTGTCCTGCTCTTCTCTTTCCCTATCTCCTTCAGACACGAGAGGAGTGGCAGTATGTTTTCCTCATAGCCTCAATTGTTCATTATGGAGGAGTTATCTTCTATGGTATGTATTTTTCTTAACTCTGTCTTCCATGTTGTGCTGAGACTTCATTGTCTAGAAGTTCACCTCTCCTCTGCTTTCCACCGCTGGCTGTGGAAGACCAGTAACATCTGTGTCATCTGATGCTTTTTTACTGGACCATAAGCACTCATGCAGTTCTGAAGTTGGTTCTGTGAAGTTTATTATGTTAGTTTGCTGATCTTCTTACAAGAAGTCACTTTTTTCATGTGCAATGACCGAACAGACATACTGTTTCAACAAACATACGGCAGGCCATACTAAGTGGTAGTCCGCCGATCTGCTCTGAACGTTTGTGCCCAGACTTCAAATGGTGGTGGACCGTGGGCAGGGCTCAGGACAGAGTCGTGACGTGTCTCCTGCAGGTGTATTTGCTTCTGGGGAGAAGCAGCCTTGGGCAGATGCAGAGGACACCAGCATGGAGAAGTGCGGGATCCTGGATGAGGATGAGCTCGCCGATGCAACGGAGGAGATGTACCGCTCTGGGGGAACAGGGCAGTACGGAACCATGACTCAGCACCCCCCGGGGCACAGGAAGTCAGGGGGGGGCGCAGGTGGAGGAGGTTGGGTGGCAGACTGGGACAAAACTGAGGAATATGTGCAGCCACCGGGATCTAACAGCTACCTGCATGGTGGAGAGGCAGAGAGGAGGAGTAGGCAGAATACACAGGAGGTTGCCATGAAATAGTATAAGTGTGTCACTCCACCCATATACATGTCAGTGTGTGAGAGCGTGTCAGTTCCCTCGGAGTGTCGGTGTGTGAGAGTGCGTCTGCTCCCTCGGACTGTCGGTGTGTGAGAGTGCGTCTGCTCCCTCGGACTGTCGGTGTGTGAGAGTGCGTCAGTTCCGTCGGAGTGTCGGTGTGTGAGAGTGCGTCTGCTTCCTCGGAGTGTCGGTGTGTGAGAGTGCGTCTGCTTCCTTGGAGTGTCGGTGTGTGAGAGTGCGTCAGTTCTGTCGGAGTGTCGGTGTGTGAGTGCGTCTGCTCCCTCGGTCTGTCGGTGTGTGAGAGTGCGTCAGTTCCATCGGAGTGTCGGTGTGTGAGAGTGCGTCTGCTCCCTCGGACTGTCGGTGTGTGAGAGTGCGTCAGTTCCGTCGGAGTGTCGGTGTGTGAGAGTGCGTCAGCTCCCTCGGAGTGTCGGTGTGTGTCCCACTGGACTGTTGACTTGTCTGGTTGGTTTGGTGGTTTTAATGACAGCTTGACCCTTTCTCTTCATTTTTACACATCACTTGAGGGTTTACACTTGGTATTTACTGGATGTTTCTATAGATTCTAAGGTAAAGAAGACTTACTGCTCTTATGTTGATGAATAGCAATCACATTATTGAGAGTTGCTGACTGGACCAGTGTTGACCAGCTGGGACTGTTATTACCTGTCTTTTTGGCCCAGTTCAGAGAATCCTGCTGTCCTGATATATTCCGGTTGTTCTGTAGTGTACATCTTACCGTTCAGTTACTCATCACCATCATGTGTTCCAGCTGAGACCTCAGTCCGTCCCGTACTTCTGCTGTCAGACAGAATATAGGAACCTTCATACTGAAGCTCTTTTCTTCAGCTTCAAAACAGCATTTACTACGTCTAGCTGGTAACACTTTAATTGTCACTGTCATGATGATTAGCTGAACATTAATGTAAAGAGAAGCTGCTTCTTGAAATGTCTTTTCGGCATTCAGTGTATCACGTGGGAAATTGAGGTGCAGTGGCGATGGAGATGGACTACAGGACATACATTAAACAGACATCATGCTTTTAGTCTCAGCTAGGGCCAGGGAAGAAAAAGGGTTTTTATATAGCTGTTTACACGTTTAAGATGTTAAATGTTCTGTGTTCATCTTTTTTGCATTGGGCTTTGTGTTGTAACAATGTATGCATGTGTAATAGTTTAAACACCAGTACTCCACACACACAATCACCCCCTGGCTAACAGCAATGGCCTGAGGAACCTTGAAGGAACTTGTGAAGATCTCCTCCCAGGGCTGATCTGACACAAACCCCTGTCCTGCGCTTTTCATCCACCTCTGAAGTTGACCAGAGGGACGCAAAGACCAGCACTGACATGGATGTTCAGGGACCCATCATGAAGGTCATTGTGGGTTCGAGTCTTTGTGCACCCTACCCTTAAATGTGAATATTTACTTGTATGTCTCTGTGCGTGTGTCACCCGAGTCTGTGTGAAGATCTGCCCGTAGCCATGGTGTTTCACCACTTCTACAGGCCCCTTGTATGTCAGTGTCCTAGCAGATTGTGCATCTATAATCCAAATACCACTGTTAATTCCGTTTTTTATTTTTTTAGTCACCTTTAGGGTCTGCATCTGTCAGTCATGTATATCCTAACAGGGGATTGGTTTCTGGAGAGTAGAAGGCAGATCAACTCATATCTCAAGACACATTTAAAGCAACATAAACAAATGCAGTGTTACCGGTCCTTTGCAGTGTACAGGATTTGATTTAGAATTTCTAACGTCTACAAATCAGTTTACCAGTATAGATTATTGTAAGGATTGTGAATGACAGGCAGGCACAGAGCGGGCCTTGGGAGAAACCAAAGGGATCATGGGAAGACACAATGCCGTCCGTCACTCTGAACGCCTGAGTGAACGATCTGACACTTCCCCATTGGCGCTTTGGTCTGTTCTGTTGTCCGGGTTCTGTTCTTTGTATGAAATTCGCTGAAAAACAAAATGTAAAAAAGATATAAAAATTGAATTGAATGAAGTTGAATATGTATGTGTGTATATATAAAGAACAACTGTGAATACAAATTCATTTTTACTTTTAATCATTGTATTGCTGTTTTGTATGGTTTTTGTGAAAATGTCAGATCATAAATGTTTCATTTACAGTCAATCAAATTCAACACAGACACACAGCTCATCAGGAGCTACCAAGATACCATGCAAAGGAGCCTACTGAAGAACTTCACTGTGTCAGTTCTGCAGTTTACCCACCCTCCATCAGTGAGACAGTCTCTGACTCTCTCCGTGTGTCTCTCTGTCCATTCTCTTGTGTATCCCATGGTTTCTCTCACTAGGCTCTGAGAACATGCTGGGCCACAAAAAATACTTTCGAGTTGACAGAACACAGAGTGTGCCTTGAAGGCCAGAAGGGACCAACAGTCAGGAGATTGATAAATCAGAAGGTCCCGTTTCACAGCTGCATGATGATGTCATCTTTTCTGATGTTCTGCTTCACCTTGTTTGTAACTGGAAGCATGTTTACAACGAATGCATTAACTCTATTAGGGTGGTGGGTTAAAATGTCATTTCACCGCAGCTGAGTCGTTACTCTGTGCTGGCGGTGCCATTAGAGGACGACGTCGTGGGCATCGTCTGTGACCAGTGAAGGCGTGTCCCTGCCTTTGGGGCCAGGCGTGACCACGACGTACTGTGTGCTTTTCTCGGACTCTCTTCACTCCAACATCCCACAGGGTGCATCTGTTCCCCTGACTAATCTTTGCCTAAAATCACTGAGATAATCCTGCATCCATCTGTCAGATGGAGGTGGGGGAAGTCATTCGCGTTGTGAGTGGGGTGTTAGATGAAAGGCGATCCAACCATAGTCAGGCAGGCCTGGATGTGCAGTAGAAACACTTGTGCTTCCTCCTGGGCATCACAGAAGGAACAGCCCTTACACTGGAACCTGTCAGTATCTAGAACTCGTTTTCTAGATTCTCCACCATACCACACGGAGAACACACCAAAAACACACAAGCTCACATCCTTGCTTGGTCAGTACACATTTGACAGATCAAGCCACTGCACCGTGAGGCACTCGTGCTAAACTTTTAGCTGCAATCTGACACCTAATTAAAGCTGTAAGAGACAGCGTTGATTTACCAGGGGTGAACTTGGTCAATCTTTGAGAAATGACAGCGACATCTAGTGGTACTAAACACAAATGACAGTTTGGCATGGAAACAGCATAATTTAACACATTGGAAGCATACATGACCATGTTATTACAGCATTGTCATAATTCATCTACACCCAGCAGGGTGGCAGTAAATTTAGAACCCGCCCTACCGATCGCAGAACACACACACGCGGCAGCTCAGAGATACCAGTGGAGTGTGACACTGTGCCATTAAGCGGATTGATCCAGGATCACTGTGGGATTTATACATTTTATTTACAGGTCAAACAAACTGTGCCCATGTCACAGTCGGCACTCAGGAATCATTATTTTACAATCCTTACTACACCACAATGCTATCTGTCTTTAATTTTCAGATGACAGTTTTGCAGTCTCACTGAAGGATCTTGGCGATGCAATCAGAATAATGTTAGAAAAATTAAGAGCCCTCTTAACAGTTCTATATTGACGGGTAAACAATACTTGAAAGTCACAACGATTGTCACATAAGAGGATGAAATGTTGAGCTGTAATCCATGAACTCAGCATGGACCAGATTGCACAGTAGAGCTGGGAAAATCTGAGTTCCTGCAGATTCGGTCAGAAGCACAAGCCTAACAGCACCGCAAAGGCACTGTAGCTTCAGGCCAGGTGGGGGGGGGGGGGGGGGGGGAAAAAAAGAAAAAAAAAAAAAATAGGCCCCCCCCCCCCCCCCCCCCCCCCGGGACGCT
>JAACJT020000037.1:3959351-3971693 GCA_009936485.2 Gymnarchus niloticus
TGGGAGGTAGCATATGTACACAAAATATCAAAATATGAATTGTAGTGTAAAATGAGGTAGGTAAAATGAGGTAGGTATCCAGCCTCTCACCTCTTCCTGGCAGCCAGAAGATTCTCCAGGATCTCGGGCAGAAGCCCCTTCCTCACCGAGCTCTTCACGAAGCAGTCACCAGTGGGGGTCTTGATGAAGTCATCAGGGGAGAGTCTGTAATGTCGTAACGTTACACACGGAGTCCATACGGACCAGACGAACCCTCACACTGCCCTGTGCTCCTCACCCCAGCCGGTCCACACTTCCTTTCTGCAGAAGGGTGGTGTAGCACAAGTTGTGAGCCATCATGATGGACGGGTACAGAGACGAGAAGTCCAGGGTTGCTATGGGAACGCTGTAGTACCTGCACACAGGGATTTTAAGATAAGATTTGTATGTACCTCCACACCTCTCGCCTGGTTCCCGGACCTCCACGTTCACTACTCCTTCCCATGCGTCCAGCCCTCACCACACCTGCATTTTGACTCCCAGACTCCAGGCCAGCAGGGCTGTAATTTAGACGGGGGCACCTACCCCTTCTCTGGCTCGATGACTGTGGCTCCTGTGTAATCCTCCCCCCCCTCAGTTTTCACCACCGGCATAACCAGGTCCTGCTTCATCGCCTGGGGGTGCAGACACACAAACTCGGTGTCCACCCTGAGGGTGGTGGTGTCGGTCAGACGAGGCGTAAGCCGACCCTCACCTGGCGCAGGAGCTGCGAAACCACCTTGATCTGCTGCCCCCGGGACAGCAGATAGCTGAGGGGCACGCCGGTCACTCTGGACATCTCCATGTAGTTAATGACACACATCAACTTCTGCAGCAGACGCAGAGGCAGGTATGCGTCCTTCAGGCAGTACACGGCCAGCCGCCTGCGGGTCTGCTCGTTTCCATTCTGGGGGCAGAGACGACACCACGTGAAGACCACACCTGCACAGGGAGGGTAGGACGCACCGCCGGCCGGACAGCCCCACCTGCAGGTCCGTGATGATGGAGTGCTGCACATCCTCCTTCTGTTCCTGCAGGAAGTGGAAGCTGACAGCATTCAGGGTGTAGGAGCGAAGCTTGTAGTCTCTCAGCAGCACCTGGGGACAAGGGGTGAATGAGGCCACACCCACCACAGGCCACCACACCTAGCAGGAGGCCACACCCCCACACTCACCTGCAGCAGGTCAAACTGTACCCGCCCCTCCATGTTCACAGTCTTGTTCTCTCGTCTTCCCATCTGCTTGCTTTGGAAACTGGAGTCCCTCAGAACAGACCTGATGCCCCGAACCCGCCCCAGGTAGGGGAACAGGTTCACCTGGAAGGAGAGGGCACTTCACCCACTGCGTACATTGGAGGGGGGGGACGACGACACGTGGGAAGAACATCTGCAGGTCTACCTTCAGCACCGCAGCTCTGTTCAGCAGGTAAGGCAAGTCGAAATTCTGGATGTTGTAGCCGGTGATGATGTCAGGATCTACAGTCCTCACAAACTCGGCCCAGCTCTGCCGGGGTTTCACACAGGTGTCACGGCAATGCTGCCATCTGGATTGCATGCAGGCGTGTACACATACATGCGTATTCGCACCTGCAGAAGCTGCCTCTCCTGGCTGAAGCAGAGCAGCTGCGAGCCCACGATGCTGGCGCAGGACTGCAGCGTGAAGGCCGTCCGGATGAAGGGCTCCCTCTCTCCCTGCTGCTGCACCATGGAGGCGATCTGGATCACGGGGTCAGTGTCGGGCTCCGGGAAGACACCTGCAGGAAGCACAGAGCGGCACTCAGAAACCCGAGGAGTGCTGGAACTTTGGCGGGGGCCACCACACACACCGACCTTTTCTCCCGGCACACTCGATGTCGAAACTCAGCACACGCAGAGGGGCGATCCTCTGCCATTCGCCCTCTGCTGGGTGGCTCACGATGTCCGAGTAGCCCACGTCCAACTCGTACTGGCACAGGGACACCTGACAGAGAAGCACAGGCCAGAAGGTTCACAGGTCCTCTGTGCGGGACACGGGACCCCTTCCCAGACACCACATACCTTACTGGGATGGTGGGGGTCCGACTCCCCAGGGCTCCTTTCTTCTCTCAGACGGTACTTTCCTGCAGGAAGCTCCACCCAAGAACAGCCTACCATATCGCTGTCCACCATGAACCTGAGGGGGACACCGGTTTGACTACTGAGGCCTGCAGGATGCTGCAAGGTCACCTGTAAGCTGCTACTAGTCCTGCTGACCGTACCGGATCTCAAAGTCGATGTTAGCCTCATACGAGGGGTAGTTCTGCATTGGAAAGGGTCCAAATTTGAAGCCCTGCTCCAGCAGCCTCTTAGCTGGGGCAATAAGACGTGGGGTCGCCATAGTGATACACAGGAAGTCCATGGGCTGGTTTCCATGGAATCCATACATGCCTGGATGACAGGGGGAGACTGGAGTTAGATGGGTGGGGCACGACAAGACTGACAGACGAACAGAGACAGTGCTCACTCTCTCTACGCTTGATGTCCACAGCCAGCACAGTGACTGTGAGGTTGTCCTTATTGGAGCGCATATCCTTCAGGACAACTGCATTCAGCTCCCTCTGAAAGTCACTCAGGTGATCACTGCAAAAGCCTGAGCGGTAAAGAAACTCCATTCATGAACCAAGCTGGGGAAAGGGGTCTGCACTGGGGTCACACAGAGCGGACAGGGCTCACCACTGGGCGCTGGAACATAGAAGTAGGGAGCAAAGCCATGCACGTGGCAGCAGACCGAGTTCCCGCCGTCCGTCACACCAAACATGCGAATGATAGGGACGCTGCCCTGGGACTGGCCTGGCATCCCTGCCACGGGAGACCCTGTCAGCATATGGGTGACAGTTAGCGAGCACGTCTCGTCAGGACCACAAAGCCCCTCCCCTCCTCTCCGGTCCTCACCTAGGTAGTAATCCAGCTCAACCTGTTGAAACACCAGCTTGGTGATCTCAGGATGTAGTGGAGGGGCCGGGGGGCGAGCCCAGCGAGGATTGATATTTGTGGAGAAGAGGTCACCTGACCGAGAGAGAGAAAGGCATTACACCTGAGACACTAGCGACACCACGTATGGGACAGAAAACCTTCCATCGCAGGAAACTCACCAACGGGAATGACATCGTGCCCAGCTTGACCCTCACCGGACTCCCCCTCCATCTCTGCTTCATCCAGCATGGCAAGCTCTTCCTCGAAAAGTGAAGGGCTGTCATCCCATTCCCCACCAACTTTGTTCCTCTTCGCCTGAGGGGCTCCCCCCATCGCTGGGCCACCATTCCGTCGCTTTGCTTCCATCACTCAGATTTCCTGGCAGCAGAGGAAGTGTGCTGATAGTTAGGTGAATTTCCACACGTTCGTTCCCAGCTTGCAAACCGATCCAAATGTTCCTACTGAACTTCCCTACCAAACTTCACACTTTCAGTCGTCGAACTCCTCACACAAGCAACCCTCGGCTGCTCCTAACCCTAATCACGGACATACTCGAGGGCTCTCCGTGGTCTCCAGCCAAATTCCTATCGTGGGCCAGCTCAGGTGCGGCTTAATTACACCTTCCTATCGATCCACGTCGCCATTTAGCCCGCGTTTCATCCCAGCTGAACTGCAAACGTGAAACTTCATCCCTCCCAACTTAAAGCTACGCTGTCCGATTCCACACTCCACGTTTACGAAGTGAGCGTGAAAAGTCAGAAAAGAAGGACGTGGCCTAGGAGGGCATGACAGACGCCGAAAGAGGCCCCTGAGAGCAGCGTCGTCGACGAGAAGTGCCTTTAAAATAAAGAACGCTCATTTCAGAGAGACGGCGGCACACGAAGCACGTCTAGCAAGAACAAACACTAGCAAACCACTAAGCATTACTCAGCCAAACGTAATAAGCACCCGTTTATATTGTCATAGAGCCGAAACGCGTCCACCAGCTCCCGCCTGGTCAAGCAGCAGAAATCTCCCGCCAAACTGAAGGATGAACGCTCAGGCACTTCCGGTTTCCCGGCAAAACAGGAAGCCGCACCCCTGCTCCTGATTGGCTGAAACCTACCGGAAGACTCGCCCGGATGTGAACGCTCGGCAGCGCCATGTTTGTAGGGCCGTGAGGCAGCGCGACCGTTCCTTCATTCAGGCTCTTCTTTAAACTGAAACGGCTTGGAAAGAATCATGAATTCTCTTCGAGAAGTCTGAGCACAGCCCTGTCTGAATGATCACTCCACTGCTTTTCAGCGAGTAATTACATAAGTAACGCAGCGTTGGTTAAAAAAACAGTATAGTGTAATGAAGTCTTTAATATTCTTATATTTTATTTTCTCCTGTGCCCCATTCTAGACGTCAAATAATTAATGAAAGAACGATCCCATTACTATTATTTCAAAAACATTTGCTTTCAACAGGATATCCACCAACGCGGCGTCGCAATACCATTAAGCCAATTATATCTGTCACTCTGGAAAGGCACGTATCCCGCATTTAAATTCGAAAGCGGTTCCGATCCGAACACGCCGCTCTTATAGCATTATTTTATTTATTTTATTTATTTTTTAGTTTTTTGAGCACTCGCTCAAGCGCACGAGACCGAGATGACGCCGACCAAATGCCCCGCCCCCTCACCGTCGCTATTCATTCGCTGTTCGTCAAGAAGCGCCAGGGGTGCTAAGCCAATCAGAGGCGAGAGTGCCGTGCGTATCCCGCCTCTTTGCCGTCCACCAGTTTTATTTTGAGTGACAGCGGCTAGGGGACTGATTGCACGGGACGCTTGGACGTTGACAGCACTGCTGGAAGGTCAGCTTTGCGGGGTTCATCTGCTTCTGTAGTTTGCTGTCGGCGAAAGTGTGCCTCGGGGTGCGGGTGGCACACACACGACACGACGGGACAGTGAAAGCGACGTTTGTGTGCGTGACTGACGTACTCTTCATAAAAGCTCGCGACGCCTCGCGCGTGTCACCTCTCTTCTCAGTTATGGTTGTCCCTGCTGTCGCTATTATTATTATTTGTTTAAATGGTCTTGTATGAGTTTTGTGTAACTTGTTGTGTATATATTTTAATATGCAACTCTTCACCTGCTTTTCCTTTCCAAGTCCTGGTCTTGCATTCTGAGATATCTGTAAATCTCACTGTCTAATTCAGAAGCACACCCCTTTCTTGGCGGTTGTGGTTTTTTGTTGCGTAACCAGCTCTCACTTGCTGCCTTTTTATTTTGGTGCGTGTGCTTTTAATTTATGCATTTTTCAGAGAAATAGCTTTGCATGGCTGGTTGGGGAGAACCCTGTCCCGTTAATATGGGTGTCTGTGCTGATAGGAAATCCTTGGTCAGGTGGTTGTGGTGTTCTGCCTTGTATTGGAGGGGCCAGGTGTCATTCTCCTCTTAACGTCTGGGGCTCTGGCCCACTGTGGTCCTGACTGTGGGTTTGTGAGAATTATTCATCAGGTTTCCTGTTGTCCAACATCCTGACAACATTTTCTTGGTAGCAGGCAGCATGCCCCTGGTTCGCAGCCTCTCCGTCACCTCGCTCTCTGGGCTGGACGAGTGGGATGAGGAGTTTGACCGTGAGAATGCTGTGCTTTTCGAGATCGCCTGGGAGGTGGCCAACAAAGGTTCCTTGCATGCATATCAGACATAGCTTGTGTGTGACCTGCAGAGCTTAGCACCCTCACGCTGACCTCTGCTCGCTTCTCTTTCAGTGGGCGGCATCTACACCGTGATCCAGACGAAGGCACGTCTGACCGCCGAGGAATGGGGAGAGAACTACTTCTTGGTTGGGCCTTACACAGAGAGTAATGTCAGAACCCAGGTGGAGCTGCTTGAACCAACCAATCCAACTCTAAAGAGCACCATCGATAAGATGAATAACAGTGGCTGTAAGGTATGGCCGGTGTGGCCGCCATCTTCTATGTTGTTTCATTAGTGGTAGCTCAGCTGTGAGCCCTCATAAACAGCGTGCAGGTCTATGTTTTCTCCTTCACTTATCTGGACAGTTGGATGTCAAGAGAATAATTGCTCATCCACGATGCTGAGGCTCAACCAGAAATTGAGGTTTCCATCCTTCCTGTGAATCACAGTCCATCTGTCTGATATGTGACACTGTCCCCCCGAACCATGCCTCTGTTTTGGGAGGACTCTACTGGAATGTGCCTTTTAAAGGTTATAGGCCATATCGGTGTCTCACGTGGGCCGTAGATCATACTGTGCTCTATTTTAAGGTGCTTCCTCACACGGTGGCTACAGCATGTCTGTCAGCTGTTCTGCTCTGCTGGACGGCAGAAAATAGAGAAGGCTGGGGACCGCTGGCGCGGGGGGGTGGTGGAGGAGGCCGGAGACCGCGGACAGAGTCTACACAGGCCAGCTATGGCCTGCTCCTCAGAGCTGTCTGGAAATCCACACCCTTGTATTTACAGGTGTATTTTGGCCGCTGGCTGATCGAGGGCAGCCCCTACGTCGTGTTGATCGATGTGGGCTTCACGGCGTGGTCCCTGGATCGCTGGAAGAATGAGCTGTGGGAAAGCTGCAGTATCGGCGTGCCGTGGTTCGATCGTGAGGCCAATGATGCAGTGCTCTTTGGATTTCTCACCGCCTGGCTGTTGGGGGAGGTTGGTGTAAGAAGCTTACAGTGCATGTTTAACTGTGGCCCTCTTGGCTAATGTTATACGCTGGAGCCAATGGTGCTTTTGTACTGAGGCTTGATGGGTATGTGGAGTTTGAGGGATAAATACTGTATCGCTCTTCAATCATTCTGTACCACTGTGTCGCTCCCCTGGCTTGGACAGTAACCGTTTAAATGCCAGTAACTATTTGTGTGCCAGTTTGCAGCTCAGTGTGAGGAGCCGCCACACATTCTGGCCCACTTTCACGAGTGGCTGGCCGGCCTGGGCTTGGTGCTGTGCCGCAACCGGCAGCTCCCTGTGGCTACCATTTTTACGACGCATGCCACCCTGCTGGGCCGCTACCTGTGCGCAGGCAACGTGGACTTCTACAACAACCTGAGCGAGGTTCGTTCCTGTGTGATACACGGGCCTGTCATGGCCACATCAGTATTGGTAAATGGGCATCATCTGACATGAGGA
The DNA here is from genome assembly GCA_009936485.2 of Gymnarchus niloticus. NCBI lineage: Eukaryota > Metazoa > Chordata > Actinopteri > Osteoglossiformes > Gymnarchidae > Gymnarchus > Gymnarchus niloticus. The sequence goes on from JAACJT020000037.1 coordinate 3,966,418, forward strand.
GTTGATCGTGTGGGGTGTGTGGGGAGTGGCTGAGGGTCAAGGTGAATATTAGCAAAATAAGTCGTTTCTAAGAAATCGGTGGAAAAGCAGAAATTGCAAGGTGGGTTTGAAAGCGTCACCTGAGCTTTCCAGCTTCCAGCTGGCCTGGTCATGCTGTATCCCGAACACACTCTGCTCCCCTGTGTAGTTTAATGTGGACAGGGAGGCCGGAGATCGGCAGATCTACCACCGCTACTGCCTGGAGCGTGCCGCAGCCTGTTGTGCTCACATCTTTACTACGGTGTCCCAGATCACCGCCATCGAGGCGGAGTTCCTGCTCAAGAGGAAGCCAGGTGAGACATGGGCCCATGGGGTGGGGGGTACAGACGGGGAGCAGTGGCAGCTGCTGACCGCTCCCTCGCTCTCACAGACGTCGTCACGCCAAACGGCCTCAATGTGAAGAAGTTCTCTGCCATGCACGAGTTTCAGAACCTTCACGCCCAGAGCAAGGCTCGCATCCAGGAGTTTATTCGTGGTCATTTCTACGGGTAGGCAGAGTCGTCAGGGCAGCTGGCCAGTAATGCACACCTTTCTGTAATGTGGCTTTTTGACGTTACTCCCTCCCGTGACTCGGTCTGCTGCGAGTGCTCCAGTCATCAGCAGCACTGCCTAATGCAATTTATGACCATTGTCCCCTGTGTGTCCCCTCAGGCATCTGGACTTCAATCTAGACAAGTGTCTGTTCTTTTTTATTGCGGGGAGGTACGAGTTCTCCAATAAAGGAGCTGACATTTTCCTGGAGTCTTTGGCTCGACTCAATTATCTGCTGAGGGTCAGTGGTCTGTCAGTGGGTGTGTGAAGCAGATTGAGGGTCACTATATTGTAGTGAAATGTGACGTAGCTGTTCTGACCCACCCCAGGTCAACCACAGTGAAGTGACCGTGGTGGCATTTTTTATCATGCCCGCCAGGACAAACAACTTCAATGTGGAAACCTTGAAGGGCCAGGCAGTCAGGAAGCAGCTGTGGTGAGCCTCTCGCTCAGTTGTTAGCCTGCCTCAGATTACCTCCACGAACACAGTGCCTTTCAATGATGCCCTGTCCTTTCTGGTCACAGGGATACAGCTCACACTGTGAAAGAGAAGTTTGGGAAGAAACTGTATGAGTCTCTGCTTGTGTGAGTGCTCTACTATCAGCTTTCTCTTTCTCTGTGCTGCTGTCCTCTGCCCCCCCATGTCTCTCTGTGCAGAATCAAACCTTCCTCCATGACCTGCAGGGGCCAGTTGCCGGATGTGTCGAAGATGCTGGACAAGGAGGATTTCACCATGATGAAGAGAGCCATCTTCAGCACGCAGCGGCAGAGCCAGCCTCCCATTTGCACCCACAATATGCTGGATGACAGCTCGGACCCCATTCTCAATTGCATCCGCAGGATCGGGCTCTTCAACAGCCCCTCTGACCGGGTCAAGGTGCACCGTAGGGCCAGTGGGTCCCTGCAGTGTTTTGGCCGTGTCCTGAGGGTCCTCTCAGGTGAATTTCAACTAAGGTCCAACTGAAATTACCTCCTGTCCTTCTAGGTGATATTCCACCCAGAGTTCTTGTCTTCCACCTCCCCGCTGTTGCCCATGGATTATGAAGAGTTTGTGAGGGGGTGCCATCTGGGAGTGTTCCCCTCTTACTATGAGCCCTGGGGTTACACACCAGGTATGTGAGCGGGGGGGCATGTGGGCATGGGGGGGCTCTGACTCTGTCATGTTTACCCCCCTGGTTGTGTCGTCCTCTGCCTTAGCGGAATGCACTGTGATGGGTATCCCCTCCATCTCGACAAACCTCTCTGGCTTTGGCTGCTTCATGGAGGAGCACATCGCTGACCCCTCAGCCTATGGTAGGCTGCTGTCTGCCCGTTTGTCCTCCTGTCCGTTTTCCTCCTCTGACACACCCCTCCCCCCTCCAGGAATCTACATCCTAGACCGGCGGTTCCGCAGCGTGGATGAGTCCTGTAACCAGCTGACCTCCTTCCTGTTCCAGTTCTGCCTGCAGAGTCGGCGGCAGAGAATCATTCAGAGGAACCGCACTGAGCGTCTGAGTGACCTGCTGGACTGGCGATATCTGGGCCGGGTGAGGGGTGCTGCACGGTGGGGAATTTAGTGAATTTAGGGCTAAAGGTGTGTTGTGACTGCACAGAGCTGGCTGTCTGTAACCTGGCCTCCCTGTGCCTTTTAGTACTATGTCACTGCCCGCTGCATGGCCTTGGCCAAGGCCTTTCCAGACACCTACTGCTACGAGCCGCAGGAAGCTGCCTCTGTAAGTCTGTCTCATCATTCGGGTCAGCTGTCACATTCCTCAGTGAACCGCTAAAGCCATTCGGTTGAGTTTGAAGGTCTTCATCTTCCCACAGGCCCAGGGCTTCCGCTACCCCCGGCCAGCCTCGGTGCCCCCATCCCCTGCTCTGTCTCGCCACTCTTCCCCCCATCACAGCGAGGCAGAGGATGATGACGAGGAGCGTTACGACGAGGAACTCGAGGCTGAGAAAGACCGCCGCAACATCCGTCACCCCCTTTCTTTGTCCTTGCAGAACAAGAGCTCTCTCCCATACCCACTGATTAGCACCAATGGAAACTCTGCACCCTCTCCTCCTAGCTCCACCCACTCCCCGCCCAGCTCTCTCACCTCTCCTCTGAGCTCACTTTCCAGTGAGAGGAACTGAGTTTGCACAAGTAAATATTCCCCACCACCCACACTCTGCATGTAACTGAGACGCACCAACACGCCTTCTGTTGAGCCGTACAGCACCTGTGAGCCCGTCCCACCGGTATAACCCCCAAAAGTGTGGCAGAGTCCCGGGTGGTGTCACTCGCGTGATCTGTGTAGGCAGCTGCCTAGGTACCACTCCTGCCAGTGAAATCGTGCCTTCCCACTCCTGTCGTGGCTGCGTTTGCCAGTTAGCAGACACATGCTGCCCCCCTGTGGCCGTATGTGAGCCGCTCGGCTACACTGGCTCTGCTCTCCTTCTGGGAGTTTGGTGCCGGAGCAGGCGTGCCCCTAGTCCAGGGTCGGAGAAAACATTCTGGGCTGAGCGAGGATGGCAGCGCTTTGCCATTCTGACCCTGATTGTACAGGATAACCACCAGCTGTGTGTTACTGGCCTGAGTACAGAAAGATAAGACGTTTTATTAAGACACTGCACTGAACCTCTTGTTCCCGATATACACGATGCACGGCTTTTCCAAAACCCCTGTTTGCATATAGGAATGAGGCCTACTTTCAGTACGATTGGCATCCATGACTGTGACGTGAGCAGTTCTAGCTTCCTCAGCACAGGTGGACACTGGCTCGGACTCCCTTACACACTGAAAGGAAGACAGGAGATGCAGGTTGGGCTGAGAATGCAGTGGATGGCCCTTCGCCATTAATGGCCTGCCACATTACCCACCTAGTAAGCTGCACCAGAAGGAGGTGTAGGTAGCTCTCCCCGTCACGGCCCCAAGCTGAGCAGGGTTACGCCGCACGGATGTCACGGAGAAACCATCGGCACCTGTGACTTCAATTTCCACAATGTGGAACTCCTTCAGCCTTGGGCACAGGATTGAGAAGGGGGCACAGCTCAGAGAGGACTGCAGAGGTGCAGGCTGGCCTCCTCTGCTCCCATGTAGGCACAGGGTCTTACTCTGTGTCTGACACGATTTCTCCAGTCACACCGCTGAAGCCCAGGGTATCGGCTGCTATTGCAGCTGCGGCCATGGTGTTGACGTTGTTCGGGGCAAGGGGACAGAGGTCAGCCACCGAGCCCTTGAAAAGCACCTTCCTGCCTTCTCCCTCCAGCCAGTCCTTCTGTCCATCCCCCGTCAGGCGGAAACAGGAAGGGTGTTTTGACATGCGGATGAAGAGACCCTGGTGGAAGGATAAGATGGGTGTCTATACGTGCAAAGCAAGGGCCGCCCTGCTGCCATCATCAGAGTCACTTAACGCGCGTAACGTCATCCCTTGTCTCTCACCGTTAGTGTGCCACTCTCATTCAAGCGCTGGATGTCCTGGCTGCCCCACAGTGCACCACTGGGCACGTACAGTGTCTTCCCATGATGCTCCGCAGTAATTCTCAGGTCTTTATTCAGCTGTGGGTCGGAGAGGGCAGAGGGGGAGCCCACCTGAGGAGCAGGAAGTGTCATGAAGCACCTGGCACTGGTCCAGGGAGCAAAGTGAGACCATTCCAGTCAGAAAACTGCCCCGTACCAGGAAGTGAGCGTGGGAGAGGAACTGAGCCCCAAACTCCTTCACAACCTGTGGGTGGCACACTTCAACGATCAAGTCTGCATTCCTGAGGTGGAGGCACACAGACAAAGTCCTGTTACGCATTGTGCAGGTGGAGGCTGCTGCTTTCTCCCAGCATCTCCACTGTACCTTTCAGGGAAGTCAGACAGCTGATCCAGGATCAGTTCGTCAGGAACGGAGCCTCTCAGCTTCTGAGAGTTCCTGTTCCACACGAAGACAAGAAACAGGCCCACCTTATGTCCCTCCCGCTGGATCCGCTCCACTAGGTACTGTCCTGCGAGTAGGAGGTAGTCGGTTAGCTCAGGAAAGCTCGTAGCTCGCTGCAGTACAGGAACTGTCGCAGTGTTGCCTTGGTATCTAAGTCAGGAACGCTGGCTGCAGCCCTAGCTTGAAACACCAGGAATGGAGGCTTATACCATACCAACCTAAATGACCGTACCCCACAATTCCCACAGCCGTCTCTCTTGCGTTGTCAGCCATCCAGTCTGGGGTGAGACACACGAGAACATGAACAGATGCAGATAGCTGTTTTGGTTTGTTTGTGGCAAACACACATAAAATAAAAGCTTCCTGACAGCAGCTTTTTCTTTGCTCCATGTTCTTCCTAAAATGGCATTTTATTAAAACACGCTGTCGTCGAGTCACAGCCGCACGTGTAATAAACACAGCTTTATTACTTACCAGGTCTGTGCTGCTTGCCGGCCTCTGTGCTGCTCAGCTCTGCAGTGGACAGCAATCAGCTCAGAGCTGGTCAAAGTTGAGCTTCCATTTTGTTAATTATTACCCTGTATTGATATCAGGCAGCTGCAGCATTCGCTTAGAGGTTACGCTTCACGTTCAAGTGCTGGCTTCCTTTGCCTATCAAAAACCATTTTTCTCTGAGCGGAGTGTGGTGGGCTCTCACAGTGTTAACAAGAACCACTTGAGTTTCCCTATCCATTCGAGTACAAATAGCTTATGATAGGATGTGATTTAGCGTTAATCTCACAGACAGAGCAGATGGCTCTCCCCCCACTCTGGCCCCTCCTT
>JAACJT020000037.1:3971793-3993635 GCA_009936485.2 Gymnarchus niloticus
AGGCAACGGCTCTTCCCCCCCACCCCGGCCACTCCTTAGGGGATGGCTCTCTCCCTCATGCCTGCTCTTACCTCTAACCCAGTGGCAAAAACCCAGCATCACATCTTAGAATCTTATAATTCTGCCCCTCATTAAACTTGAGTTTCTGGCTCCTCTCCTCCGTCGTCTTCTGGCCTTTTCCATTTTCATCAGTGTACGTCATAATTACCTCACACTCCTGTGACGTGCCTTCTGATAAGCACTATAAAATATGTGAAATTGAACTGAATAAACCATACATTTTCATGGTCTTCATGGTTCTGTTTAACTTGTATTCCTACAACAGTCATTGGCTAAAAGTTTCACCTTCTGTTTTATGCAGATTACATTCATGATACACTTATTTCAGACTAGCCCAGTTGTCTTGTACCTCACTTGGTCTTAGGTACATAATCATACAATAGAATGTAAATAATTCCCAAGAATCAGCGATGATCAGCACAGTGCTACCACCAGTGAACACTCCTTACACGTCATGTTGACTGTTCACCTTTGAGCTGAGTCTGGTGTTGGCAGGATAAATTGTCACCTGGTGGACATGGAGGCCTGGTAAGAGAGGGGGTATCGCCCATGATTGATAATATGTAGATGTCATTAGAGGTGCAAAGTACATAGTCTACAGAAGCTCAGTGAGCAGCACTGGAAATACAGAAATGGGCAGAGGCTGAAGTGAGCAACTCAGAAAGCAGAAGATACTGAAGAGGCAGACGACAACTGAGGACACACAGGAGGGGAGGAAGAGGACAGTGAGGACACAGACTTTCACTGGCTATAGAGGCTGGACACACTGAACAAGATGGACATTCTGGAGACTGATGCCTATGACCGGCGACAACGCAGGACCACGGTAGGACATGCTCTACAGTAGCAGCAGGCCATTCAGGTGCAGTCCTCAAGGGTCTGTCAGGATTCCTTTAAGGTTTATTGAAGTATAACGGATGCTGTGCTTGTTCACTATGACACGATGACCTAAGATGGCTTCCGCTGTCCACCTCCTCCTTTCTGTCAGTCCTTCGTTCTGTTCCTCTCCATCTTACCCTTCTTCATCTCCTCTTCTGTCTACTTCTGTCTGTGGATTCCCGAATCCACCCCCTCAGCCTTTGCTGCAGCAGTGAAGGCCAGTCCTGTGATCTCATTGGCTGTCCTGGTGCTGTGTTACAATGGAAGGAGGAGCTTGTGGGGTGTCGCCGGAGGACTAGTCTTCTCAGCAGGGGGAGACGTTTGCCTTATATGGCCTGAAATGTTTCTCTATGGTAACTATCAACTGTCTCCCTGGTGGATGTGGGGGGTAGGGTGTTCTCTGCATTACTGTCCCTATCGGTCATGCAGCAGCAGCTGGACCAAGCCCAATGACGTGTTTTTCTGGACGTTCAGCTGTGTCTGTGATCACTCAGTCCCCCGTGAGGACAGCACACTCATGCCACTCATGTACTTGTGATCTGCCGTGCGTGAACTTGAAAGTCCGGCCAAGACCTTCATGTTTTTACGTTTTCTTTCCTTCCTCCAGGCATGGCCTTATTTGCTACAGCCCACCTCCTGTACTCAGCCACCTTCCTCTCCCATCACTATCCCCCTGGATCCTGCTCCTCCGCCTCAGTCATTCTCTCCATCCTACTGTGGCTGGTGGGTGGAGGTTTGTACTTCTACATCTATCCCTATCTACAGAAAAGACCAGACTCTGGCATCATCACCCTAGCTGTGGGGGGGTATACACTTTTAATAGTAGCCATGGCAACGCTGGCTGTATACAGCCGTCGGCCTTTGACTGTCTTAGGCAGCCTGCTGTTCATGGTCTCAGACCTGAGTCTTGCCCTACAAGTTTTTAAAGTGATCGATCGAGCATATGCTAGTAGAGCTGTCATCATGGCGACTTATTATTTGGCACAACTGCTGATTGCCATGGGAGACATTTCAGTGAATGGGCTCAGAAAGAGGAAGAGGATGTAGGCGGTACTAGGAGGAAGAGCGTGCTGGGTCCTGAACGGAGGATCCTGCCCTGTAATGGGCTGCTGACACCACATTCTACATCTCACATCGCCCCCCTCTTTCAAAAGGAATCCAAAAGCAGCATCATGTGATTGAAGTTTACTGAAACCAAATTATAAATATGATACAGCACAAATAATCATGTTCGTCTCGCCCTGATAGGGGTAACAAAGTGTGGTCACTCCAGCAGAAATGCACACCTTTGTTTGTACAACAGCATAATAAAGTCTTTAGAAGGACCACAGTTGCTGTGTTGAGTGTGTCCTGCTGGCACTTTCACACCCCCAGGTGGTGTGTCGTTAACTCTGCATCTCATTGAGGAGTTGAAGGGGGTACGTCAAGCGCCCCTCAGCGGTCCATCCCATTGTCATCACGGGGTGGGCGCTGGAAACAGGCTGACTTCAGACGCTCACAGAATGCCAGCTCCTCCTGGGGAGTACAGGAGCACTGTTATTATTATTAATGAGAATATAAAGGTAATAATAATAATAATAATAATAATGAAAGCAACATGGTGACTATTTGAAAAGGAAACCTACAACTGGACACTTAGAACGGTCATGAAAGTTAAGACCTGCAGGTTGGTGGCCATGTTGTGCTTCTAAGCCAACATACTGCCTACTGTTCTTCTGCAGCGATGAGTACCTGGAACTCCTCTTTGTCCTTCAGGTCCTGGACTCTCTGGTTTAACAGCTCCTCCAGTCCGAGATCAGGGTCACGGCAGTCCTGCACCCCCCAGGCACACCCGTCCACTAGACTGTCCGACCAGGATGGACGGGTGTTCAAAACACAAACGGGGTTCACACTTGCTGCAGTGTTTCTGCTCAGTCATGCAGGAGAGAGTATTCAACCTCCTTTCTGGTGATACTCCTCCTTCTACAGAGTGAGTGAGTGAGTGAGTGAGTGAGTGAGTGAGTGAGAGACGATGCGTACCAGCACAGCACTCCCAGCACGTGCTCGTGAAATAAGGAGTGTGGAGACCGCAGGACTGACACCAGCTGCTGCACCATCCCCATAGACAGGACAGTGTCTGAGAGACAGGACGACAGAGGGTCAGAGTCGGGTCAATTATACCATCCATGTAGGTACAAGTCTACATCAGCCCAAGATAACGTTCTCCGAGGACCTCGGTGCGACCTACAGACCACGTATGACAAAAGGACACAAGAAGGGACTCAATCATTTAAAAATACAAATCACAAAGCCACATAAACAGCAGCAGATAGACTTAAGACTACATGTGTGAGTGCCTGAGTGTGTCGAGGAGTAACCATCCATGCATTTTTCAAACCGCTAAATCCGATTCAGGGTTGTGGGGGACCGGTAGCCTATGGCACAAAGTGGGGAACACCCTGGACGGGGTGCCAACCCATCACAGGGCACAGTCACACATTATGGGCAATTCAGCCATGCCATTTAGCCTACAACACACACCTTTAGACTGTGAGCAGAAACCTGAGAAGTACAGAGAGAACATGCAAACTCCACGCAAACAGAGCTGGAAGTGCAAGGCAACAGTGCTAACCGGTGAGCCACCGTGCCCCTCCTCAATGAATACCTAGGCAGAGGGTAACAAAGGTCTTCCTGTCAACAATATCTCATGTTGACAGATTAAGGCTCCTGCTCTAGTCAATGAGCTGCTCTACATCCAGTCGATATGCTGACTCACTGCTGTTGTGTCATCAGAAAACTTGATGACACTGTTTGAGCTGCACCATGCAGTACCGTCATGGGTCAGCAAGGTGAACAGGAGCTGGTACTGAGCGTGGTGGTGCTGGAAATATTAATACCGACGTGGGCTGTCTATGGTCTCTCAGTCAACAAGTCCAGGCTGCACACAGAGGTGTTGAAACCAAGCATCCTCGACTTCCCCCTAAGCTACTGGAGAACGTGCTGAATGCTAAAGTCAATGAACAGCATTTTGTGATAGGAGTCCATCCTGTCCAGGAGGCACAGGGCTAGGTGAACAGCAGAGGACATGGCATTCTCCGTGGACTGGTGGGGAGGGGCAAACTGACCAATCTACAGCACCAGTCATTACTGTAGACCACTGCTTAAGAAACCAAACTTTGAACCCCAGGTGTTTAATAAATACAAACCCATCTCAGCCGTCCCACATCTGTCTAATACTCTAGAGAAGTTAGCATATCTAGAATGCTGATTCACCTCCTATATATCTAATCATTATCAATATGTTCAGATATCCAATAACAGTAGCCCTCCATCAATTCAATTTTATGTATATAGCACTTCAGTGTCACTATTCAGCTTTTGAGTACCACAGGGGTCAGTGTTTGGACCCATCGTGTTTACTCTGTACATGCTACCACTACACAATATCACTAATATACCACTAGGCCCCCGATACATGTCGTGATGGTCTTGGAGAGATTACCATTGAAGACTATTATGTACACACCCACACAGTACCTCTGTGCTCTGGGTGTGCGGTCAGCAGGTTCAGCAGCAGGAATGAAGACTTGGTCCTCAGCTTCTCAATGTCTGACTGCATCCCTCTCATCAGCACAGAGAAGCCATCTTGTAACAGGAAGGCACGTAGACCTTCTTCCTGTTCCCGTACCAGACCTATGTGGGAGTTGAGGATCAACTTGTAACAGTGTTTCTTGTTAAATGAGCTATATAAATAAAATGTAATTGAACTGAATGATGCTTTATGGGGTGGCGGATATGCATAGGAGACATGTACTTACAGGACACAGCGTATAGTGCCTTCACCCTCACTACAGGGTGAGGGTCACAGTTTACAAGCTGCATCAGTGTTGACAATGCTCTCTGCTGAAGCAAGTAGCACTGAACCTCAGGCATATTCTGGGCACAGGAAGCTAAAACCTGAGCAGCCCTCCACCTTACCCCACCCTGGGGGTGAGACAGGCACTGAGACAGACACAAGTCCAGCCCACCTAGCACCATCAGATCTAGAGGACAGAGAGGAAGAGAGACACATCACATAATACAGAAACATGTAAAATGCATCAACACAGGCAGCGTGCATGCATTCAACAGTGCTGAACACAGGGAGTGCAGACAAATAAACAGCCAAACAATGTCTTCATAACTGTAATATAGCTCCTCTTTAATAACGTTCCCTCTGCTCTATCCTGCTCCATCATGTGTAGTAATGTAACGGTATGAAATTTTTCTATCAATATCATTGGGTCCAAAATCAGCCCAAGAGTACCAAAAACCACGATATCATTAAAATGTGCCAAAAATGTTTTAACAGTACAAATTTATTCACCACTTTTTATTCTTTTTTTATTGAAATATTAGAATGACGCTGAAAAAGTTTGGGGAATTGTCAAAGCGGGGGGGCAACAATATAATCATTTGTTAGTTTGAATATGAGTAAACAGATACTTAACATTCTGTGCTTTCACCACAAGACAACAACAGGTCTGTAAAACGGTGATAATCGTGTAGGGTCATGGCTATCATACAGTAATGTATATTTTACCATGGTTTTACCATGAAACTCTAAACCGTGCCAACACTCACCTCTGGCATTATCCAGGTTTTCACACAGCTCCGAAAGCAGCTCCAAAGCCCCCTCTGGTTCCTCCTCTTCCTCCTCGTGTCTTTCCTGGGCTGTGGTTCTCCTCAAGACAGCCAGACACTCTTTCATTTGCTGCACCTCATCCTGCTGCCCCTTACAGATCTCAGCAAGAGCTTCGCTCAGCCATGCTTTCCTCTGGGGGGGAGGCGAAGACTGAGTACGGACAGCACCAAGCACGGAAGCCATGCTAGTTTACCACAACTTCAGTGTGCTTGTACCTCCTCTGACATGGGCTCCTGGGGGGCATCAGATGTGGCACCCGCCTCTACAGCCATACGCAGAATGCCCTGCAAGTTGTGAGGGTGCTGTCTCTCCCCACTGCCCTCGGCCATCGTCCCCTGAACACAGAGAAGGACATCAGCAGTTAAGCCCACATCAAAAGCAGCCCAACATGTCGATCTAAAGATCGATCACACGTTAGTAGGTACGTGTGTGAACACGTGGTAAGGTAACATATCCAGCTACATCTACGAAGCACCATAAATAAGGTAGTTCATGGGCATAAAATGAACAGTCACTAATCTCCATCTACACAACACTATTATTCAATCGATTATCCGCGTCGTACATCACCAAAGAACCAAGATACCTGGACCAAAGTACTGATGTGCCATCAGAAACCTAAAAATAGATTAAATAAGTAATTAATATTCGCAACATTCTCACCACTGGTACTACAATAGTCAAGCCGTCCCTGTTAAAGCTACACGCTGTAAATTGCAGCAGTTCCACGTGATCCCGTCATTAAATGCCAAATAGTACCGGAATTCTCTCTTTTTTTTTAGTATCTGGAATTTTCTGGACAGTACTCGACAGTGAGAAGCGACTCAAGAGGCAACCATATTTTCTCTACCGTAAGGCAGCACGTACAAGCGCACCAAGAAAAAGGCAGTCTACCGTAATACAGGACATTATGTACCACAAAATATTAACCGCCTACATCCCAAAGTTTAGCAATTCGTCCTTTAAAATGTCTAGCAGCGGCTCAGACTAAAATTGGCAGTACATGTCACAACGGCCGAAGCATTTACGAGTATAGGTGACTAAAAGGGTCGGAAGCAGAGACGAGTGAAAGACCAAAATACGGAAGAGGGTAAACTGTATCACGTGTATCGCCCTCCAGCGGCAGTGCTGGTGAACTGCAACTGGAAAATTCAATTCAATTTTATTTATATAGCGCCTTTAACAAGAAGCACCGTCACAAAACGCTTTACGTAGTCCCGGGCCCAGGGTCCCCAGAGAGTAAGCCAAAGATGACAGAGGCAAGGAGAAACTCCCTCAGGAGGAAGAAACCTTGGGAGCAACCAGACTCAAGGGGGAAGCCTGTCCTCCTCTGACCGGCACCGTAAGAAACAAGTTCATTGACACAATATGAAACAACAATGTGAAATAAACATTACATTAGCAGTATGAATGAGTAAAGAAAGATACAGGGAGATTTTCAAAGCACCTCTGAAATTATCTGCAAAACACACTAAGCATGATTACATTAAATCTAATTGTCGGGTTCATAAATGTGTTATAAAACGTTTATCTGATACCACTTAACCTATATTCATTCGTGAACAGACTCAGCAAAGACTATAATCACACGTCGCTGCGCCAGCATCATCCGAATAGCCGGTACTGAGGCACAGGGGCTATCGCTTACGGTTTGCGTGGAATCAACACGAATACGCTCCGTGAGGGCGGGAACTCCTGAGGTTGGCCAATAGCACTGCTGTTTATTAAATTGAAGTCCGAACTGACCAATAAACGTTAGAAAAAGTAGTGACGGGTGCTACGTCGACGTGAAAATTGAAAAAAAATAAAGCTTGGTCAGACGGCGCAAGGGTATGAAACTTATACATTTATACACTACAAATACCGTTTAAATTCATTCTGTGTTTTTATGTAGATTGTTAAGAGCAGGTTGTAGAGCTGCTTTTGACTTTGCTTTGGGATTTCGCTAATTTACCCAATATGACGGCTTGACTAGCACGACTGTCCAGTGCTAGCTAATCGTTTAGCTCGTCGTCGTCGGCGCCGCCGCGCGGACGCGGGCCGTTGGGAAAAGCCGAGAATGCCCGTCAGTTAGAGCCCTCGAGAGGAGCGGTCCGCCGACCGTTAGCGTTTTCCGTTGAACGGAAGCTGCACGCATCTGTCTGTTTCCCGAGTCTGCGTCGCTTGCAGCTTCCCCTGCCAGTCCGTCGTATTTACGCCTGGCTTAAGGATGCTCACTTGTATGCTTGATTACCGAAACCGCGTCTACCGGCGTGCTAAGACAAAAGAGATGCTGGATTCACATCTCGAAGTGTCGTCGCATGTTAAACGGCTTAGCATGCCCCCGCTGAACCAGCCTAGTGGCAAAGAACACTTAGGTTATTCAGGCAATGAGGTCTGGTAACGTAGTAGCTGATTGTGAGGAATCGACAGGTGCCGTCCAATTTATGGCGGGCGTTTGCATAAAAGGTTCTGAAAGCGGGGGGGTTACTAATTAAGGTGAATTAAATCCTGCTGACTTGGTAAGCCCCAATGGACTGCAGGAACAGCAGCTGTAAACGGTACCAATATGTACATTGGGTGAGCAGGTGTATATGATCTACTTAGTTCAGTTTTCATTAAAAGGACTGTGGTATTGTCTCTGCTATGAACCCTTTATGTTAACTGTTTACATACCTCTCTGAATATTGCTTGGCTGTAATGCATGACTGTTTATTATAATTTGTCTTGTACTTTAAAAATGGTGGGGGGTTCTGAGTTTGTTAAAACCTATTTGGTTTTTGTCCAGCCTCCTGGACAATATTTCCTTGTGTTGATGGTTTTCTTGTCACCTTTTCAGTATGTGGATGGAGGGTGGAGATGGAGGGATGTAGCAGAATGAGTGTCAGAGAGCTGTGTGAGATTGATGACCTGGCCACCAGCCTGGTGTTGGACCCCCTGCTGGGTTTCAGCACCCACAAGATGAACATCAGGTACAGAGTTGTCAATATTTATTACTTTATAATTGTGTGTTGTGTTACTGTAAACCTGCAATTTGCTTTGAGGAGAATATAGTATCTCTCTGTTCTTTGTCATGTGCTTAGGTTACCATCTCCCTGCCACATGCAGTAAGCCTACCTGTTGCTATTAAATTAGGGTTATCTGTCCCTACACATTCTGTAGAATGTGGCATCTCTGGTTGGTATTCCACCTGGTGTGAGGAGGTGATCAATTTGTTGAACTTGGCGTCTAGCCCTCCCCCAGAGATCCGCCGCTGGGGTTACCTCAGGGAGACACTGCAGCGCTTCCGACGGACGCATGATTTCCAGGCAACCTTCGAGGCACTGACGGTTGGGGAGTGGGCCTGGGGATACTTCGCCAAACTGGGGTCTCACCGGCAGGAGCTGCTGAGACAGCATGTGAGTGTATCTGTGACATGTGCCATCTCTGCTAGTAAGTGGTCCATCAGAGCAGCCAAACTGGAGTCTGGGTTGTAATTCTTTTATTGAACTTCAAAGCCCTAACTAACACGTTACAGCACATAAAATGTTTATACAAGGAGCAGTGAGTCCTGTACATCTGATGAAAATCGCTTCTTTCTTCAGGTTTACCGCTATCTCAGTGCATTCCTGTTAGACAGCGGCGTTCAGATCGAGTCCTGTGATCGTTACTCATCGGAAACGAATGGAGCAAAGATCATCGCAACACGACAGTGGTGAGCTGTTTGCCTTGGTGTGGCTACCTGTTTGTGTTGGTGTGTGGCTCACGGCTGCGGGTCCTCTGCAGGTTGGTGGGCGAGCGTTTGGAAGTTCTGCAGGGCTGCATTGCAGAGCTGAGTCCGGCCGATAGTGCGGTTCTGAGAGCTGGAGTGAATGACTTTAGTGTCATGTATTCGACCCGCAAGCGCTGTGCTCAACTGTGGCTCGGCCCCGCAGCTTTCATCAATCACGGTCAGGCATCACACTCACTCCTGCTCTCCTTGACGACGGATCTGTCCATTGTTCCTTTTGTGTATTTGAATTAACAATGTGGCACCTAAAGGTATACGGAGTAGTGTTAATTATTTTAGTGTTACCTAAGAATATGGGTAATTTTCTGAGATGCTGCTCATATTCCCTACTCAGGACTTTTAAGTTAATGCTTGACGTAAACCACATGCTATTACATATCTGGACAACTGTGCATTTCTTCATAGCCTTTATGTAAGGGTTGTGTGCTGAGGTTTAAAGGTAATGGTATCAGTAGACATTCTTTATAACCACTGATTTCTCTCTCTCTGGTGTGAAGACTGCAGACCAAACTGTAAGGTAAGAACCTTTTCCGCAGTTTTCCTTCCCCCCCCCCCTCTTTAAATATGGTTCTTGCTGTCAGTGTGAGTTTGAAGTGGGCCCCCTGTAAAGGTCACTTGCTCATTTCATCTGGTTTGCTTGGAAGATCATTTGCTTGCAACATTTTAGAACTGGTGTGTCAATGCCTGTAGATCCATGTTGGAAAGGGGTCCATTTTATTAGCTTACACATGTGAATGGAGGATTAGAAAACATGAGATAACTTCCTGGTCAGAGTTAGTAGCCAATTAAATTCCACCCACTAAGGATTCTGTTACTGGGCTGGTGTTTGATCATCAACAATCAAAGTGCTTTAAAGAGATGATTTCTTACTGTGAGATCCAATGGCTGTACTATATGTTAAACTTGAAGATCTTAATTGGAGGCTCTGCACTTTTAATTCTGCCTGTGGGGTTACATTTTGCTTTTAAGTTTGTGTGAATCTGTAGATTTGTTTCCTTTGTTTAGTTTTGGATGACGATGGATACATACTGTTTTAATCCCCAAAGGGAAGTTTGGGATTAAGTGGAGGTTATAATGTTACCATCACTCCCCACAAGGGCAAATCTGTTGAAATTTGTTCCTGCAGTGGTCCCTGTGTGACACATTTTAATGCTGATAATGGGGTCCTTTTATATCAGTCTTCTGTAAATGTTGGTTAATGTCTATCTCTCCCCATATTCTGTTATTCAACAGATGCATTCTTTGTCTCCCCCCCCAGTTTGTGCCAGGTGACAAGTATGGTGCGTGTGTGAAGGTCGTCCGGCCTATTTCTCCTGGGGAAGAGATCACTTGTTATTATGGTGACAGTTTTTTTGGCGAAGATAACGAGATGTGTGAATGCTGCACATGTGAGAGGTAAGGGAACCCTGAAAAGGAGAAAGTGGTGTATTCTGTCTGCTGTCTGTCACGTCCTTCAGGGTTTCTCTATTTTACATTTTATTTACTGTTAATATTGAAGCATTGTGAGCAAATTCTGTACAAATCTTAAACCTTTAGGAAAATTTGTAGTATCACATATGTTTTGCCAGTGTCAATTTATTGAATAGGGTTTCTGGTTTTTAATATTCTTTAAGGAGAGGAGAGGGCTCGTTTAAGCAGAGAACAAGACAGTCAGTCCATGCAGATCCCAGTCATGCTCCAGGCCAGAAATATAGCCTAAGGGAGACAGACCTTCGCCTGAGTCGGGGGAAGGGAACCATTACCCAGTGCAGTGCTGTAGCGCTGACCACCACAGGTAGGATCTTTTCTGCTAACCATCGCAATTTGAGGCTTTGTAGTGTAGCAAAGATGTTGTTTACAGCAATAAGTTTCACTGGACAGCATTTTTAACCTCGCATTTATAGATATTCTACAGCCAACTATGCAGTATAGGGTTGTGGTTAACCTGGAGACCTAAGACAGGGACCTCCTGGATGGGATGCTGTTCTTTCACACGGAGTGTTGCAACACTTCAAATACCACACTGCTGACTACTGAGCCTCTTTGGTGCATGTCATCTACGTTACAAAAGTTAGGAAGAGAAATCATACTTCACTGTGCCTTATTGTTTCTTTGAAGCAGCAGTAAAGCCGACTGTGCATGAAAATCTTTTCTAGTAGGCCGGATAATGATCTTTATCTTTAGCACATAAATGTGTCCTTAGTGTAAGTTAACAAGGCCTCTGAGAAATAATTAATTACTACTGTTCAATATAAAATTTCATGTGAATTTGTATAAATTGACCTTTATATTTTTTTCTTTTTTTGAAAGCTTGCTCTTCCAAACACTCCCTTCCTCTGGGGTTGAAGAGGAATGCTCCTGCCCCGAGCAGCAGCAGAAGGGCCACACTAGCTAAAGCTAAGTGGAGAACAGATGAAAGAGGGAGAAGAACGGAGAAGAAGCACACCTTTGTCATTCCCTCCGTCTCAGAAATTCAGTTTAAGGAGCTGAGGGTGTGTTTGCGTCGCTGCTCAGTGGACTTGACAATAAACACCGCAGCTTGCCTAGTAAAACGGCCGGAACCAGAAGAGCTGCAGGGTGGGATTAACTGTGATGTTCCCCTGGCCAGCAGCGCGGACGGAAAAGACGAGGAAAAGGACACCTGTCCCCATCCTAACCCTGTTCTCCATTCTTTCTCTTCCGTGGCCTCTGTGAAGAGCCCTGGCAAGAGAAAATTCGATCTGGTAGAAGAGTCTCCACTTTGTGTGCCAGAAAGGATATCCTCTAGAACTAGGAATATGACAAAGAATATGCATCTGCCTTTGAGTACTGGATCGGGATCACATGTACCACCATCTCAGACTGTTCGTAAAACCAACTCTGTACCTAGATCAGCTCGCAGTGGCAGTGAACTTAGAGGTGGAAATGGGAGAGGCAGTACTAAACTGACAGCAACAGTAAGGGCTGGCAAAGCTACAGTTGGTGGTACGATGACTAGCACGAACTGCATTGCCACAGCCGTTAGTGGATTCAGTTGTAGTGTTGCAAATGCCTGTAATTCAGCATACACTGGAGGAGGGGAGTCTAAGAGCAGTGGACCACAACCAGCAGGTACATCCCAACCTTTGGATATAAAAAAGGATTGGTGTGGAAGCGCATACACTCAGGGGACTGACGGGAGCCTCAAGGGTGCCAAATGTTTGCAGGGAAGCACTCATAACATCTGTAGCAAAAAAGCTGGACTTTGTAAAGGTGTTTCAAGGAACGCCAAGGGGCAAGGGGATAGTAATAGATCTTGCAAGCTAGAACTGTGTTCATGTGCTCCCTGCTCCTTGTCCTCCTCCTCCAGTGCTTACAACTGTGAATCCTCTCCAGCTACCCACCAGCCACTTCTCTCACTGTTTAATCGGTACGTAACGGTAGATTTGGTCAGGGTGTCCAGTCTAGAACTTGGCAAGCTTGGTCAGAAGCCAGAGGAGGGAGATGGGAAAGGGATTATGGAGAAAATGGGAGGGAGCAGCGCTGGAGTAGAAGAGAGGGAAGCCAAAACTAGTGTTTCCAGATCACAGGAGAACTCTAAGAGACGGAATGGCAAGGATATTGGAAGACTTGAAGGTAAGAAAGAGTTGAGGGAGATGTGTTATAGTGCAGCTAATATCACAGATACAGAAAGTGAAAGTGAAAGTGGATCTCAAGTAACTACTGCTTTACAACAGGGTGACCGATGTAATGGAATAGGGGAATTCTGCAAGGCCATAGAAAACCAGACAGAGAGAGTGGAGAGTGTAGAGGGTACAAACAACTGGGGCCTGGATTCAGCCAGAATAGCCAGAGAATGTGGTGAATGCAAGAATTTTGTGGCTGTTAGAGACTGTGTGACTATGATAGATGAAGAAGGGAAGCATACTCAAGAAAGCAGAGGTACAAAAAAACAAAACCGGTTTTGTGCCAAAACGTTTGGGACTGCAGGTAGACATCAGGAAATGTATAGCAATCGGGTAGAGGAGAGGGGTCTTGAAAATGGAGAGAGTGGGAATTTAAAAGTGGGATTAGATTTGAAATATGAAATTGAAAAAAGTGCAGAAAGAGCAGCTAGGGAGAGGCATGACATGTGTATTAAGGAGGTGAGGGTCCTTCTTTTTGACATATTTCAGAAAGGAAAGGGGGTGAACGATTTGACCAAGATTAGGGAAAAAATTGCATGCACTGGGTGTCGACAGCTCAGTCCAGCGGGGGATTGTGAAAGATTGAGAGAGACCATATTGCAGGAGAAAGATAAGGTAAAAACCAAGAAAGCTAGGGAACATGTGAAGCAGACAAGCAGAGCAGATGAAAAAGAAAAGGGACAGTCAGCCACTGATCACAGGCCAGATTCTAAGTACCAGGGTAGCCTGCAGCCAGTTTCCCAAGGTTTTGAACATCTCCCATCGTTTGACGTAAACGCAGAAGAACCACAGCTGCCTGACTTTCCTCTTTCACCTCTTATTCCTCATGTCATTACGAAATCTGACTGTCTACCATGTTTGGATCCCAATTCACAGGCACAAGGCCAGGCCAATATCCCCCTAAAGAAACGGATGCCTCGAAAAGAAATGGACACGGAATTTGAGCAGGGTTTAAATATTGCTGGTTTAGAGGTTCTGTCAATGAAGCTCACAGGACGTGGAGCAGACAATTTTCCCGGAGAAAAACATGACTTACAATTGAGGGAAGAAACTGAAGTAGCAGTTGGATCAAAGCTAAATGGAGGTGGAATAGCAAAAAAATATTGTTTGAATGGCAAATCTGAATCCAGTGTTAAAATGGTGGCATGTGGTGTTAGATTTAAAAAGAGAACTTCAGTCAGAACCTCTAAAGAGAATGCAGTATTCAGAAAACTACATTCTAGAGTAAAGCAGATAAAACATCAAGCAAGTCATCATAGAAAGGAGAGGCTGCTTAAAAAACATAGAGCAAAACGGCCAACAAGAGTTAAGAAAATGGGGCTAGAAGAGTATGAGACAGATGGGAACAAAACAGACATGCCCTCAGACCAGCAAACAACCAAAGCTTTGGCAAAATGTGGAAACATGGAAATGGAGGTAGAGAGGAATCAAGGAGAAGAGCAGGAAAGGGCAAATGAGAGAAAAGAAATAAAAGAAGCGGTAAAGCGAGCAAGAATGGCAATAGAAGAGGTGGACATATCAGAAAAAATGAAGCTGTCAGAGAAAGAAAATATAAACTCCAAGTCTGCAGCAGATTCTGGGACTAAAAGGACTCCTGGCTGTCTTGGGCTGTCCCTGACTGACTTCATAGAGGAGAAGCCTGAAGGGGAGGCCCAGGCTGCAGAGGCTAAAAAAACGAGAGGAAACTTGAGTCAAGAGCATTTGGGAGTGCAGATGCAGGCTGAAGTCCAGGTTCTGTCTGACTCAACTTGTGATGTGAAAGAGCACTTTAGAATTCGGCTTAAGAGAAAACAAGGGGAGGAGTGGGAGATGGCTGGAGATACGGACAAGGGTGAAAATAAAAGTTTGGTACAAGAGATGGATGTGTTAGAACCTCTTATATCTCTTCTGGACCATGACTCTGTTTTGAACAGTGAAGAGAAGAGGGGGGAGATCTGCTGCAAGGGAGAGCAGGAAGAAGCAATTCTGGAACAGAGACTAGAAAGAGATAGCGGGGAGAACGAGGAAAGTCAAAGAGTACAGAATCTTGTTTTTAAGCAAGGAAGTAATATAGACAAGGTGAAAGAGAAGAACAACATAAAAACTGACAAGGGTGTTGTAGCTGAGGAACAAATGAGAGAAGAGGGAATGGAAAATGCCTTTCAAGGAACTGGGGGGAAAACAAAAGGCTTTGAAGCAGGATGTCTCCTGGTTCCAAAACATCGTAAATGTAAGACAGTTAAAATTCTGAAGAGCAAAGTAATTGGAAAGGGTTCTGAGAATAGAGTGTCCGATAAACAGGTAAAAGATAAAGGAAGAATTAAAAATAAGACCGAACAAAGGGATGCGGCGGTTGACCAAGATCTTTTGACTAGTAGTAAAGAGGATCACTCCTCACTGAGAATACGCCTACGGCGGAAAGCTGAAGGTGAGTGGACAGTGGACTTAATTGATCACAAACGGAGCCTGTGGCAGCAGGGCACAGAAGGAAAGAGTAATGTTGTGAGGACTATCATAAACTTTGGTCAGGGTCTACCAGAGAAACCATGCAGTGTACCTGTGAACTGCCAGGAAATTAAAAATATTGATACATCTTGTTTTCAGCTGAAGCAGAGTAGGGTCCTAATGAAGTCTACAAATGAAGAATCTTCTTCTGTTTCGCTATCTCTCCGTTCGCCTCTTGGCATAAATGAAGATCCTGGAGTAAACTGGTGGCATCTGCCATGCAGAGGAATTGAAAAATCCAAGAGGAAATTAAGAAAAGCTCAGTCCCGAAAATGGTGGAGGAAGAGACAGGACCAAAAGAGAATGAGCTGTCCTAACCGTATCTTCTGTGGCAACAGCACCTCTGTTTTATCTACAGTGAAAGTGTCAAACCCTTCGTGCTCCTCTGGAAGTGATTTCCCCACTGATACAAATTCTACCTCCTTTCAGCTACAGCCAAAACCACAAGATTTCCCTTTCTTTTCTGAGAGTTCTCTCCCTCTTGCAGACTCCAATAGTACTCACTGTTGTGAGGATCTTCTAGATTTCCAGTCTTTAAATTTAGAAGGATATTATGAGATGCCTTCACAAAGCAACCTTCAAAACCCTTTAACAGAGTTTTGCCACATGGATGAAGAAAATCAGTCAAAGTCCTTCAATACTTCTTTCTCACAATCCACATCCGAACCATGGCATGCAGAGAGCTCTTACATTGAAACACCTAGCCCAGCAAGTCATTTCAGCCCAGGGGGAGAATTTCAAGGTTTTTCAGATATCTGTTCATCAAAGAATGATTGTCTCACTCTGAATGAGGGTCTCTGCACCACCAAAGACGCAGCATCTTTAAGCATATCGAATACTGGTTTTACATCTCTTTCTGAATCTGAGACTCAGAAAGCTACTGTTTTATTAAATAATACTCTGGACAGGAATCAGTTGCCTCAAATGAAGCAAGATTCTGACATGCAGTCCCTTCCTTTTACCTGCAGGAACCAGTATGCCAACAAAGAATTGTTCTCATTTGACACAGCATCAAGTTCTAGGTATACATCTTCAAGTTCCCTCTCTCAGGCTACTCAAGCCAATCCTCTCAATTGTTTTAGTTCTAGAGGAGATTCAGTCCATTCAGATTGTGATAAAGTTCAGTCATTTATGCAAGACAAGCCCTTTGTGTCATTGAGCTTGCCTAGTTCTACAGACAAACCAGAGTATTTCAGTAACAGCCCAGTTTCCCCAGGCACATACCGTACTGGGATGCAGAATCAAACCATGAAGTCATATCCTTTCACAGCAGGGAATAATTCCTTGTTTTATTCACAAATGCCTACTATGACCCTTGGGGATATGTTTTGTGTGCATGATAAAAATGTAGGTGTTTTAAATTCAAACTGCTCTGTCAAAAGTCATTGTGGTCGGCAAGAACTTAATTTCCATGCAGCTTCTTGCATGAATGGAACAGCTTTAAAAAATGCAAACCCCTTCACTAAGACTCAAAGCACTAAGTGTGGATATTTTGATCCAGGAAAGAACCACCCCTGTTACAATTTTCCAACTTCCAACATTGCCTGTCGTCAAGGTAGCTTGTTAGAGTATGACTTTCAGTCTGGGAAGGGTTTGATTAATTTTGAGACCTCCAAATATCCAAGCAAGTCTCTTTCCCATAGTGATAAATGTCATCCAGTATATCTGACATCGAGTAAAGACACAGTAGCTTTTGAGAAACCTCCGTCTGTTAAATTTAGCCATTCCTGTCATTTATCAGCCAAAAGTCTCTCACCTTTTCACAAGTCTTTTCTATCTTCCAGTCCAGTACTTAATGACTGTTTATCTCACAGAGGTTCAAAAATGGACAAGCCTCACACGTTGTTGCATGCTGAAAATGTCCGTTTTAGTTGTAATCTGTCTTCATGCGCAGACAATCGTCCGTTGACTTTTTCAAAGGCCCCATCCTTTGATCGCTGTGAGCGTTCTGACTTTACCTACAGTCCGTCGATGTCTTCTATGGACCAACCACAACCATTGTCTCAGAATAACAGCCCTCAGATTATTTGCAGTCATGAATCTGACCAGCAGGTACCAGTCAATAAGGCTCAGTCTGGCTCTTTTTGTCAAGCTTCTCCATGTGTGTTCAACTTCACTGGTGACCATACTGTGACCCTGGGCTCCAAAGATGGAAGGGAATATTTGACCCATCCAAACGCAGCAGCCCCAAATTACACCTACCGCTGCTTGATGGAGCCTTCTGGAACACAAGGCAGGCTAGTCCTTGAACCTTGTGGGCCAAAGTCCTCAGATTATTCATCCGTTTTCTCTCTTGGCAGCCCTGCTGGCCAGGTGAACAAGGAAGAGATGCAGAGGGATACACAGGCTAGGAAGGGTCCATGTCAGTCTGGCCCAGCTGTAGTTCACACCGGCCCCTCTGGATCCTGCTCCCTTCCTACATTTTCCCATTCCCTTATCCCCCCCCATCCAGACAGGAGACCCAAGCGACTAAGACTAGTTGTAACAGAGGGATCTGTGGATCTAGACTTACAGTACACAGACTGATGTGCAGAGAGATTTTATTAGGCTGTGCGGCTCTTTATATGTGTTTGTCTTACAGGTGCAATGGAGGCCAATGCTGTTTTAGCAAGGTTCACTTAAGGGAAAAAGTTCTTTGTCTCAGCCACTCTAAATTAATTATCCAAGCAATGAATGGAAGTTGCATTCATCAAAATATTTTACGATTGTAACGTTGATACTTTTCAAGAGGTGCATTATCTATTGCTGTTTGTATGTTTTAACGATTTTACCAGAATCTGGCTGGAATGCAAAGCTGCTCGAGAACATTGGCTGTCTTTGCAGTTGGACTTGACTTTTTATTTTTTGATTTACTCAAATCTTGGAAAGATGAATTTGCAAAATGGTTTATAAAAGCTGATATGATGTTCTGGATGATATAGGAAGATGTTTGTAATGGCAAACAATGTTTTTAATATAATAAAAAGATGTTCGTATTTATATTGCCTTCAGGCAGCACCACATTTTCTGGTCTGCCATAGCAGATTTGAGACACAAGGGGGTGGTAATGTGTCGTTCAGTGACTATTTGTAATGTGTTTAAATCTTATGTCTAGTACAAGTTTCAGAGGATGGATCATATAGTATATGTCCGTTTCCCTACTGGGAATACACATTGTGTGTGAGCATCGCCTTTCCAAACAGAATTGAGATATCAGCTCATGATGTGCGTATGATGAAGCTATACGTCGTTATGTTCCTTTGTAGGCTTCATGAAATTCCAAGGAAACCACCGTATCTGATGTCCAAAGAATTACCATATGTGTGAAAGCCTGTAAAGGGGGAGCAGTGGTTAAGGGTTACTATAAAGAGTGTCATCACAGAGCCCTGATCCTGGATTAATTCCCAGGTCTTACGCCGTGTCGTTTATGACCTTATGTAGCCATTATAAGGTCTAAGCACAATGCTTCCACCTGTGAGTGAGGTACAGTGGGGTTTTAAGTGATGGGGTCCTAACAGGTTTTGTGTCTGTGCCCAGTGGTGTTTAATGGCTATGTTGCATTTGTTCTCAATTCAGACCAGGTCCTTGGGGAGGTTAGTAAAATGAGCTGGTTTAGTGCCTGCTTGTCTTGACATGAGAGAGAAGCCTGCAGCTATGGCCAACCTACATCTCCAAAATGTACAGCACAAACCGTGGTCTCAGTGTACAGTTTTTCTCATGAGGGTCCATTATGTGGGTATATGTTTGTGTGTGTGTGTGTGTGTGTGTGTGTGTGTGTGTATTCATGCCTTTTCAAACAACTTGATGTGTACGTAATGGATACTTGATCACATTAAAGCAACAATGATGATGATAAGAGTGAAAAAACAGCATGGGGGGCCTGGGTTAAAGTCATCTTGTGCTCTAGGTTCAGACAAGCATCTTTCAAATTTCACACACCTACCATAAGCTAGACTGGTTTTTCTATGCCAGTTAAAACAGCCAGTTTATTTATTACTGTATGTCTTTTTTAATAAATGGTGCTTCAGTCTATAACTTTAATATATTAAACATTGATTGTCTATTTGTTCAAAACAACAGCGAGAATTTTCCAGTACTTTTTCTGGGAAAAAAGTTCACTTCTATATAAAGCATTTTTTATTAGGAAACTGGATTTTTTTATTGGGAAAAGTCTTTTAATATTATGCTGTAAAACATTGGAATAATAAAATTTTAACATTTTTGTTGAAGGTTTGTTTATTGATGTATGGAAGTGCACTTAATACCCTCTCCCGATTTTTGTCTGACACCTCAAAACGTTTTGCTCATGCAGCCTTCATATCTGCACTATTTGACTGCTCCTTTCTCAGATACTGTATCTCTACATGTCTTCTCTTCCTCAGCCCCTCCCTCTCCATGACCCACTTCTGTTTCCTTTGGCAGAAGTGAGGGGTTAATTCCAAAGGCAAGTAGAACAGTTCTTTTTTTTTTTTTCATAATGAGGACACAGGCAACAGAGGAAAAAGAGACGAAGGCACATCTAGACTGCCAGCTACTGCCCATAAGAGACAAAAATACTCTTTCACCTTCTTGAACTTTGGGAGGACGGACCGATTTTAATTTCAGTGTTGCTTCTGACACCTCCATTGTGAGATGCTAAGTACATGAAGGTAAATATGCCACCTGCATGTAGCCAACAATGTCTGACTTAAGAAGGTGGTCGTGATGCTTGGCATAGCTAACTTACTTGAAAATTTCCAAACAGGCAATTACGAGAGTGCCGAACATTCACATGGCATAACGATGCAGCGGACTCAACAAAGCACCAGCCGAAGGCCAGCGTTGCCTACAGGAGAAAGACTGAAAGAAATGTGCTAAGAGTTAAGTTTGAGTAGAATTCCGTGGCCACGAACCTGCAGCCTTGGTTGGATATGCAGGCTGTCAGTTGGAGTTTTGGCTGTGGCACAAACTCCAGCTCCTTAATCCACGTACACATGATATTAGTGTCCTAGACCAGTGTTTGTCAAACCAGTCCTCGGGGACGCCCAGACGGTCCGCGTTTTTGCTCTCTCCCAACTCTCAGGGAATTAGGAGAGAGCAAAAACGTGGACCGCTGGGGGTCCCCGAGGACTGGTTTGACAAACACTGTCCTAGACCCAGCAATTAACATGGTAGTAAAGGCTGAAGTATTCAACAGTCAAATTTAACAACATCCAGAAGATTCAACTTTTAGTTAAACTTAATTTTCTTTGGATGAGGATCCCAATTTACATATTTTTGCAATAATCCTGTGACTAAGTTTTAGCATTTTTTGATCATTTGAATTGAACCATTAATTACTAATCTTATATGTGTCATTAAATTCCATTCATTTTTGGATTTTATTTTATTCTAATAATAAAACGTAAAGCTTCCAGCCCTGAACCTGCAGATGAGCAGTTAACGTCAATTGGATGTACAGAGAATATTTTCAGCTTTGAATAGGAAATCTCGTTATTTGCGGTTACGTTAATTTTAAACAGTTTGGGAGCCAGAAATGCGGTCACAGGCATTTTAAATCTCCTGGGACTTTCCAGTTTATTATAAACAAATTGATCGTGCGTCTTGTTGCTAAACAGATGTTATGAAATGGAATTTTAAATGGTAACAAATTCTCTCCACACCAATTATGTTAGATTGCTCAATCAGTTAAATCCGTAAGTTCTGTAATTAAGACTGAATTCATGTTTTTGTGTGGTTAGGTTGTTCTGTTTGGTGGTAAATGGCATTTATACACATGATGTATGTATGTCGAGGTCACGTGGTGGTATTGAGTGCTGTGTGCTGAGGGTGTCATTGTCCTTGGGTGCTGTCATTGATATACATTCTCTTATCTTTTAAACGAAAGCCATTAGTATATTAAACAAATGATGTGACACTGTATTTTAGTAAATGGTAACAGTGGGTAACAGTGTTATCCACTCTGTATGTATGGAGTTTGCATATGAGTTTGCTCTTAGTATTCCTGCAGTCTGCAATATGCAGCCAGGCTAACTGCTGTCTCTGAATTACCCATGAGTATGAGTGTGCCCTGTGATAGACTGGTATCCTCTCAAGGGTATACCCTTCCTGATAGACTGGTATCCTCTCAAGGGTATCATCATTTTCTTTCAGCTGGTCCCCTTAGGGGTTGCCACAGTGGATCAACTGCCTCCGTCTCCTCCTGTCCTCCGCATCCCACTCTGTCACACCAACCACCTGCACGTCCTCTCTCACCACATCCATAAGCCTCTTTTTTGGCCTTTCTCTTTTCCTCTTGCCTGGCAATCTCAGCATCCTTCTCCCAATATATCCAGCATCTCTCCTCTGCATATGTCCAAACCAACGCAATCTCGCCTCTCAGGCTTTGTCTCCAAACTGTCTAACCTGAGCTGACCCTCTAATATAC
>JAACJT020000037.1:4009989-4024004 GCA_009936485.2 Gymnarchus niloticus
CAGCTAAACAGAGTCCTGTATACACCTACACACACAGCTAGTCACACACCTACACACCTCAACAGCTAAACAGAGTCCTGTATACACCTACACAGACAGCTAGTCACACATCTACACACCTCCACAGCTAAACAGGGTCTTGTATACACCTACACAGACAGCTAGTCACACATCTACACACCTTCACAGCTAAACAGGGTCCTGTATACACCTACACAGACAGTTAGTCACACATCTACACACCTTCACAGCTAAACAGGGTCCTGTATACACCTACACAGACAGCTAGTTATACACCTACACACACATAGTCATGCACCTGAACACCAGTCAAAAAATGATGCTTTTGATGCTAGTGTTTTTTTAGAGAGCAGTGGCACAGTTCTGTTAAGACAAATGAGGCGTCACACATACAGCTCAAGGTGACTTTTGTTTTGAGAGAAGCGTCCTGTGCAGTGAATGAGATCACATTTCAGTGAAGTGCTCCATTATGTCCCGGTCTTAAACAGACACTTCCCTCCATAATTCATGATGTGTTAATCATATGATCCATGCTTGGTCACCTGATTAGCGGTCATTTTAAAGTAATTTGAAGAATATCGACCGTCTGAAGGTTTCATATTTAACTTTTGTCAGGCATACCTGTGCGAAGTAGCTTCACCAAAAAGTATATGGCTGGCACTCTATCAGTCCTCACTTTAAATATATATATTCATATGATATGCATAATTTGAGCTCAGTATTCCTCCCTATCAGTTGTGATTTATACAGAGCAAACTCGTGACTACACTTTCAGTCCATAACAATTCAGTTTTATTATAATTTTAACAAGATGAGCCATTGTTATGGAAATTAATTTCATTTGATAGTTCGTGTCCTTTGAATTTCCCCCATTTTAGTTTTGTGACCCCTGTGTCTCAGATGATCTGAGCTCTGATAGAGGGAGTCGTGGCCACAGTGTGTGTGGAGTTACAGCAGGCTGGGCCTACCAGCCCTGAATTATGCTGAGCAGTGCAGCTTCTTCCCCAGACGCGGTGTATGATGTAGTGCTGGACTCTTATAGCGTTACAACTTCAGTCGTGGAGACTTGCATAAAAAATAAAACATAACTCAGTCATGGCTGCTTGATGGAGAAATTTCAGCAGAAAGATTTCACACAGCATGTTCCGGTTGAGAACATGTGAGGAACACTAGAGTATCACCGAACTGCACAGAGCAGGTACTACAGAACAGCCTTTCACTGTATGGAGTGGCAGCAATGCCTGGAATGTCCTCAGGATTATTGTGTCGCTCCTTACTGTCATCCTCAAATCTATTATTGATACGTGTGTATGACTGGTGTGTGGGTAATTCGTAGCCTCAATTTATCTGCAAGTGGTCACCAAATGAAATCTGGAGTGGGATTGGTAACAGGGTCGCAGGAAAGTAAGCAAGCTCCTGTGGTCTCAACCCATCTTACTCTATCATCCACCCACCCCTGCCCCTCTGTCTCCCTAGTCCCAGCGCATTCAGCCTGTTCTAAATGTCGGCTAATTCGCCCTCAATACATGCTAATTGCTTGTTAACTGTATTTTAATGAGATCAGGGAGAGAAAGGTGGTGCAAGGAACCTAAATGCTCTGAGCTGAGGGGAAAGCAGGAAAGAAGGTTCTTGGTACAAAAAGAGAGTGTGTTCGATGCAGAACAGAACTTTCTAATCTTAATGCACATGCAAAATGGAGCCTCTCTTTCAAATCAGAATGCGCAGGCACAAAACAGAACTTCTTATTTTTATGACACATGCAGAACAATACTCCTATTTCAAATCTTTTCACACCTGGGAAGAAAAGAAATCTTTTAAATCTTATTACACATTTTCAGATATGACTATTCACATAAAAAACTTAACTCTTCTTTCAGACCTGATATACACACACAGAACAGAAGTCATTTTTCAAATCTAAGTACAGACAGGTACAGATCAGAACTCCACTTTCAATTCTTAATTAACATGTGCAGATCAGAACTCCACTTTCATTTCCTAATTCACGTGCAGATCAGAACTCCACTTTCAATTCTTAATTCACATGTAGATCAGAATTTCACTTTCAATTCTTAATTCACATGTAGATCAAAATTCCACTTTCAATTCTTAATTAACATGTGCAGATCAGAACTCCACTTTCATTTCCTAATTCACGTGCAGATCAGAATTCCACTTTCAATTCTTCATTCACATGTGCAGATCAGAATTCCACTTTCAATTCTTAATTCACATGTAGATCAGAATTCCACTTTCAATTCTTAATTCACATGCAGATCAGAGCTCCACTTTCATTTCCTAATTCACATGTGCAGATCCGTACTCCACTTTCAGTTCTTCATTCACATGTGCAGATCCGTACTCCACTTTCAGTTCTTCATTCACATGTGCAGATCAGAACTCCACTTTCAATTCTTAATTCACATGTAGATCAGAATTCCACTTTCAATTCTTAATTCACATGTGCAGATCGATCTCCACTTTCAATTCTTAATTCACATGTAGATCAGAATTCCACTTTCAATTCTTAATTCACATGTGTAGATCAGAATTCCACTTTCAATTCTTAATTCACATGAGCACATCAGAACTCCACTTTCAATTCTTCATTCACATGAGCACATCAGAACTCCACTTTCAATTCTTCATTCACATGTGCAGATCGGAACTCCACCTTCAATTCTTAATTCACATGAGCACATCAGAACTCCACTTTCAATTCTTCATTCACATGTGCAGATCAGAATTCCACTTTCAATTCTTAATTCACATGTAGATCAGAACTCCACCTTCAATTCTTAATTCACATCAGCAGATCCAAACTCCACTTTCAGTTCTTAATTCACATGTGCAGATCAGAACTCCACTTTCAATTGTTAATTCACATGAGCGAATCAGAACTCCACTTTCAATTCTTAATTCACTTGTCTAGATCAGAACTCCACTTTTAATTCTTAATTCACATGTGCAGATCAGAACTCCACTTTCAGTTCTTAATTCACATGTGTAGATCAGAATTCCACTTTCAATTCTTAATTCACATGAGCACATCAGAACTCCACTTTCAATTCTTCATTCACATGTGCAGATCAGAATTCCACTTTCAATTCTTAATTCACATGTAGATCAGAACTTCACCTTCAATTCTTAATTCACATCAGCAGATCCGAACTCCACTTTCAGTTCTTAATTCACATGTGTAGATCAGAATTCCACTTTCAATTCTTAATTCACATGTAGATCAGAACTCCACCTTCAATTCTTAATTCACATCAGCAGATCCGAACTCCACTTTCAGTTCTTAATTCACGTGTGCAGATCAGAACTCCACTTTCAATTCTTAATTCACTTGTCTAGATCAGAACTCCACCTTCAATTCTTAATTCACATGAGCACATCAGAACTCCACTTTCAATTCTTCATTCACATGTGCAGATCAGAATTCCACTTTCAATTCTTAATTCACATGTAGATCAGAACTCCACCTTCAATTCTTAATTCACATCAGCAGATCCAAGCTCCACTTTCAGTTCTTAATTCACGTGTGCAGATCAGAACTCCACTTTCAATTCTTAATTCACATGAGCGAATCAGAACTCCACTTTCAATTCTTAATTCACTTGTCTAGATCAGAACTCTACTTTTAATTCTTAATTCACATGCAGATCAGATCTCCACCTTCAATTCTTAATTCACATGAGTACATCAGAACTCCACTTTCAATTCTTCATTCACATGTGCAGATCAGAATTCCACTTTCAATTCTTAATTCACATATAGATCAGAACTCCACTTTCAATTCTTACTTCACATGTGTAGATCAGAATTCCACTTTCAATTCTTAATTCACATGTGCAGATCAGAATCATGAGCAGGTCAGAGTATGTGCAGGATCACATACTTTTGGACTTGGGTGATTAAGCCATACTCATTGCTGAGACAGGTGTATAATTAAAGACACAGCCATGCAATCTCTAGCAACAAACACTGATTGCAGAATGCGTCATACTGAAGAGATTAGTGACTGTCAACCTGGCACCATCTTAAGATGCCACCTTCCCAACAAGTCAGTTTGAAATTTCTGCTCTGGTTAACTGAGTGAAGTGATTGTGATGTGGAAACTTCTATAAACAACAAGAGCTCAGTTGTGCCCTCATAGGCCACACAAGCAGAAAGGGACTCGATGCCCCAACATCAATACCCAACCTCACTGATGTTGTTATGGCTGAATGACAGCAAATCCCACCAGTGATATTCAAAGATCTAGCATAAAGTCTTTTAAAGAGTCGAGGCAAAGGAGGACCAGCTTCTTATTTATACCCTTGGTTTTGGTATGAGATGTTGCACAGGCAGGTGTCCCAATACATTTGTCCATATAGTGTATGATAGCTAAAGACAGACTGAAAACACTTGAGAAAAGACAGGAAGCAGTGAAGCTGTGAGTTTATCTGATATTTTCCCCTGGGCATTAGTAGTTGGGGTTGCCAGTATGAGGAGCCTGAGGCCGGTGAGGTGGTAAAGAGGCAGTGTACCTGCGATCATGTTATTGTGTTGCACCTCGAGTGTGTGGCTCAGCCGAGCCAGTGAGGAGGAGCTGAGCTGCCTCCATGTGGCGGTTCGCGAACGTCAGCCAGATCAATCTGTCTGTCAGTGATTTTGAGTCTCCTGCATTGTTCTGCTGTTGAATAGTAAGACACAGTGTTATGTTTGCAGGGTACAATGGTATCTGATTTTACAGTCCTATCCATCAGTCTCATTATTTCCTGTATGTGTGTGCCATGACTTTTATTCCGTTTATCCCTTCTTTAAAATGGTTGTTCTCTGCCCTGCATCCCTGCCACTTCCATTCCATATCTCTCTTTTAGGAATACTTTCACATTCTTAATGTATAAGACCACACACACACACACACACACACACACACACACACAATAGCCCATAGTGCACTGCCTCCCAGGGATAGGCAAAACATTTCTATGGCAACTAGCAGCTTGCTCCACTAATGAACTGGTTGCCATAGCAATGGTGATGGCTGTATAAGAAAGTAAGCCACAAGAGCAATTTCATACATATTCTGCTCACAAGTAGGCGTGACCAGTATTACGTGAGGCCCTCCTCATATGTGACGTGCGTAACCCCTGAGTAAGTGCCCGTCACGGCCTCTCTCAGTGACGACATGGCCCTACGATAATGGGACCTTCCATACGACAATAAAACCAAAGGAAGCAGCTTCTCCATCTTGTCACAGGCGTGTTTTCACCTCCTGCAGCTGCATGACCGCGTACTCACAGGGGTTCATGTGCTGCATTGCAGTCTGTTTGTATTAACGCGGAATTTCTTTACACGTCTCACACTTTGTTCCGTTGGTAGCAACACACACCCTGTAACTCTTTGCTTTTAAGAGCTGGCAGTTTTATTTAGCTTCCAGTGTCTGCTTGTGTATCCCCAGCGCCAAGAGTTCATGGAAACCTGGGGGTTAGAGGCCTGTTTCTTCATGTACTCTAAATGTCACACATTAAAAACTTGTAATCTTATTATGGACATCCCATTCCACAAATCCCCTTCTCTCCTTTTTTTGGGAGGCTTCCCCTTTAATTCAAATGTCCCTATGCTAATTTTTTAGTTCATCCATTCTTGAAACAGCAACAGCGACCCCTAGTGTTTATGATTGCATGTGGCGTCTCCCTGCACTTTTAACTCTTGTGACCGTGTCTTTTTGACCCTCTGGTACACAGAAGTGTCTGCGCTTTAACCCTGATGCCACCGTGTGGCGGGCCAAGCAGCAGGTGCTCTGCTCTCTTACCGAATCACTCCGAGACGTGCTGAACTATGGCCTGTTCCAGCCTGCCACAGATGGGCATGATGCTAAGTTCCTGGAGGAAGAGCGACTTCTGCGAGAGTACCCACAGTCCTTTGAGAAGGGGGTGCCCTATTTGGAGGTATGCTGCTGTGGGCAGCTGGACTTTCCCACATCTGAACTCAGTGTTTAAAGACCTGTACATTCTATCATTCTTGGCAATTCTGAGGATCTAGATTGAGCTCTGAATGATTCATACTAGGTTTCACTTCTTTAATTAAAAATTGAGGTCTCACAGTGGTTCAGTGGGTAGCATTGTTGCCTCTTACCTCCAGGGGTGGGTGTTTGACTGCTCCTGTTCTTTATGTGTGGAATTTGCATGTTCCCCCCTTGCTGTGAAAGGTTCCTCCTGGTTCTCTGGTCTTGTCCAAAAGTCCAAAGACATAAGATGTGATGAATTGGTGTCTCTGAATTGCCCATAGTGTTTCAGCCATCCAGGAAGTTCCCTCCCTCGTACCCTGTGCTTTCTGGGATAGGCTCTGAACTCACTTTGCTCTCTACCGGATAAGCAGTTATGCAGGATGGATGGATGATGAAAAATGGTTCTATTTCTGTTTGTCTTTCAGTTTCGTTACAAAACCCGGGTCTACAAGCAGACAAATCTGGATGAGAAGCATTTGGCAAAACTGCATACTAAGGTAACTGTGTTTGTCGGTCTGTACAGCTCTGTGTAAAGCAATGCTTATTCTGTGTCTATAAGCTATGAATGATCCAGGCTCCCACTTCTCTGCCACTGCAACACAGGCAAGTCTGAAGAAATTTATGGACTACATCCAAAGTGGATCAGTGGAAAAAGTGGCAAAGTTCCTGGATAAGGGCCTTGACCCAAACTACCATGACACAGAGAGTGGGGGTGAGCCTTCAGTTTGTTCTGTTAAGCTAGAAACCACGCTTCTGTCCAGCTGTGGACTCCCTATGGAGACTGCATTCTCACATCTAACCACAGTGTGGCAGTGCACAGCTCAAAATGCCGATTCTACCAAATCAAAGTTTTATTTTTTTGTGAGCCATGTCCAACTGAATGTACTCTAAACTGGTCCTTCTCCACCACCCCCTTGGCAGAGACTCCCCTAACCCTGGCTGTTCAGTCTGAACATGGGTTTGGAGAAGGCATTCGTGTCCTGGTATTGGGGGGGGCACACATCGACTTCCGGGCTAAGGATGGACTCACTCCCTTGCACAAGGCTGTGCGATCCCACAACCACATTGCACTGTTGGTAACTGGTCAGCTTTTCCTACTCCATTCTTAACTACTACTGACTAAAGTGTTTGGACTTTAGAAACAAGCTGCGAACCACCCTTAGAGACGAAAAACAAGTCTTCACATTACTGCAGAGGAACTCCAACCTCCACAAATGTACTTTAATGTACAGTTTGTGCTTGCTGAGGTCTCTCCAAGGGATGAATATAAAAGCAGAAGAAACATTAGAAATGAGTTACAGAGATACATTCGTTGGCACTTTTCCAAATTGAAAGGCCATCTTGAATTATCGTTCCCACACTGGCTATCAGGGCCTTTGAGAGGGAATCGGCTGGAAATTCACCAGCTCAAACCCCACAGCAGGTATAAGTGCTCATGTCATCTTTGAGCAAGACCCTCAACCCCAAACCTGCTGTGATGTATCTGCGTCATTGAATGTACTTTTGGAAAGTAGGGTCCACTACATTAAATGTAAGTCCCTAAGGTGTTCTCTACAAAAAATGAATCTATAAATTTACACCTTCATAGAAACTCTTATTTCAGCTCTTACACAGTATCTCTGATCTTGATTTTTGCACAATGACTCAACACCTCACAGTGACTCTGGACTCAACACCTCACGGTGACTCCCATTTCTAGACTCCAGTGTGCGTCTCAGAGACTCTTTTCTTCTTACAGGCCCTACTATCTCTGGGAGCCTCACCAGACTACAAGGATCGCAGAGGCCTGACCCCACTGTACCACTCTGTGCTGACAGGGGGCGACACCTCCTGCTGTGAGACCCTGCTGTACCACAGGGCGAAACTGGGAGCGAGGGATGAGAATGGCTGGGATGAGACTCACCAGGTATGCATAGCGACAGGCCGTGGTACTGCTGTTCTCTTTTGTCCTTGTAGGCCTCCGCACATGTTACTAATGATGAGGAAATGGAGCTCTACATGTTACTGATGAGGAGGAAATAGGCCTCCACACATGTTACTAATGATGAGGAAATGGGGCTCTACATCTGGTAGTGATGGGGGAAATGGAGCCCTACATGTTACTGACGAGGAGGAAATAGGCCTCCGCACATGTTACTAATGATGAGGAAATGGAGCTCTACATGTTACTGACGAGGAGGAAATAGGCCTCCGCACATGTTACTAATGATGAGGAAATTGAGCTCTACATGTTACTGATGAGGAGGAAATAGGCCTCCACACATGTTACTAATGATGAGGAAATGGGGCTCTACATCTGGTAGTAATGGGGGAAATGTGGGTCTGCATATGTCACTGATGAAGAGGAGATGCGACTATTTGGCAGCTTTTTCACTTGGTGGGGAAAACTGCAAGTTTATGTCTTTCTTAGAGTTTGACTTTTGCTCTCCCTACTTGTCCTATGCGGCACTCACTTCCTTCCCCTTTTCATCCTTGTCTTTCTTGCTCCTTCCCAATCTCCTCACAACTTTATCCAGGCTTGTCAAAATGGTCATTCACAGCATTTGGAGCATCTCCTGTTCTACGGTGCAGACTCCACGTCACAGAATGCCTCGGGAAACACTGCCCTGCACATCTGTGCATTATACAACAAGGTGACTGGGCTATACAGCACAATACCATAACTTTTACATTCATTTACTGATTTGTAGTTTATTCACACAATCAGCTGTCAGATGTAGTTGTGTATGTAAGACTACAACAGGTAAAACGGGTAAAAAATGCCCGGTATGAAATAAAGTGAAATATTTACCTACAAATAATAAAGAGCCCATTTATATCATCTCAGAAACTTGTTGACAGAAGAGTAAATAGCTAGTCAAGTTTAATAAGAATGACCTTTATTATTAATCATTTTAATTTTAAAATTAAATAGATTTTAAACATTTGCCTATTCAGCAATGGTTGGGGCTTGGTCATAAGTAATCACTTTGGTTTGGAGCTATGCTGGGTGTCTCCTTGCGAAGGTACTGGGTGTGGCTTTGCTGCTGTGTTGAGAGTGTCTGTAATGGGCATGTCTGGTTCTGTACCATGACTGTATTTTGTTTGTTCAGACAGTTAAAAATTATGAATGCATATTTATTTTAAAAAGCTTGGGTTAAGCTTCTACGATTCTACTTGTTAGCTTCATTTAATAATATCCCTACAGTAGCAGACTAGTGGAATAAAATTTAACTGGGTATAATCATGTTTAAAATCAGCAATGGCAGATAAAATGAGAATGTAAATAATTTCTTGCTGATGTACTGACGCCGTTCTGGCCCGGTCAGGAAAGCTGTGCCCGCATTCTTCTATATCGAGGTGCCAATAAGGATGCAAAAAACAACAGTGGGCAAACCCCCTTCCAGGTAACTGTGATTTTTGATGACGTGAAATGCAGCTTCGTTAGCAAAAGTGTGTAAGCCAGTGGAGAAAGGAGGCTTAACAGAGTAAGGAACAGCCTTGTCATAGAGAACCAGTTCAGATGCATGCCTGTCTTTCAGGTAGCGGTCATGTCTGGCCACTTTGAACTGGGCGAGATCATTAAAAACCACCGTGACACGGATGTAGGTGAGTGTGCGGAACTCGACTCCATGTCCCATGTGACTCCACTGTGAAAAGTCAAAGTCTTTGAGTGGCTAGTTGTCTGCGTTTAATGCTGATTACGGCTGTTGTCGTAGGTTCATTCATGTTTCCCTGATGTTCCTCTCTCTTCTCAGTGCCCTTCCTTGAGTCACCCAAGTACGCCCCCCAGAGGAGGGAAAGTACACGTACACTCCTGCTTCCACACCCTCACCCCTTCCTTCGTGCCAACAGTGATAACAGCATGAACCTGCCAGACTGGATGGCCTTGCCCAACGCAGACAGGAGCACGGTGGTGTCTGTCCAGGTAGACCTGAGCAGGACTGGGCGGCAAAAAAAGTACCGTTTGAAGAACGATATGTGATCCGGATCCAACACGAGAAATCTTAGGAGAATCTCTTCATGCTGCGTTCTCTCCTAGGGTCTCAAACACACCGGCACCTTGCGCAGCGCCAGCAGTCCCCGAGGGGCCCGCACTCGCTCCCCGTCCCGAGGTCGCACTGGGGACAAGGAGGAGCGAAGCCGCTCTGTTCGAAGCAGGCCAGGGTCAGTAGGAGGCTTTGGCCCTTGAAAAATTTGCGAGGCTTCAGAAATAGCTTGGATTGTCATGAACTGGCTCTATATCGGCCTGTGTGTGTTGTGTTTGTCTGTGTTTCTTTGCAAAGAGTGGGGTCAACCGGGAGTGCTGTGACCTCAGGAAGCCAACGGAGGCGTCTGTACAGCGCTGTCCCAGGCCGAGTATTTGTGGCCACAAGATCATATTCAGCCCAGGGAGAGAGAGAAATCAGCTTTAACAAGGGGGACAAGGTCAAAGGTAAAAGCCGGACACCGGAATACTAATGTAACTCTGGTACATCATAGAGTCAAAATATCACAGAGCTGTTCACCGGTGTGGTTCTGAAGTATCACAGAGCTGTTCACCGGTGTGGTTCTGAAATATCACAGAGCTGTTCACCGGTGTGGTTCTGAAGTATCACAGAAATGTTCACCGGTGTGGTTCTGAAGTATCACAGGGCTGTTCACCGGTGTGGTTCTGAAGTATCACAGGGCTGTTCACCGGTGTGGTTCTGAAGTATCACAGAGCTGTTCACCGGTGTGGTTCTGAAGTATCACAGAGCTGTTCACCGGTGTGGTTCTGAAGTATCACAGGGCTGTTCACCGGTGTGGTTCTGAAGTATCACAGAGCTGTTCACCGGTGTAGCGTGTGTGTGGTTGCAGGACATTACATGTTGTTCTGCCATCTAATCCTTTTGGTCCATCTTGCCTTCCTCTGGCAGTGCTGAGTGTGGGTGAGGGCGGCTACTGGGAGGGCACTGTGAAGGGTCGAACTGGCTGGTTCCCATCAGACTGTGTGGAAGAAGTTGGTGCGCGCCAGGCCAGTCGGTCAGGTGAGTGTGGTGGCTAAGTGTTCCCAGAGAGAACAGAGAATTGCTGATTTCACTAACAGACCTTTATCACATGCTTCTGCTGCCTGGGTCTGTTCTCCTCGTGTCTGTGTGTTGCAGAGAGCCGTAGCGATAAGGCCAAGCGGCTGTTCCGGCACTACACTGTCGGGTCATATGACAGCTTTGAAGCTCCCAGGTAAGAAGTGGCAGTACTGGGAGTGTGCAGGCCATGGGTCCCCCAACCATGTGGCACCTTCATAGCCAGCTCTAGACTGGTTGTTATTGGAGGCAGTCGTTCTGCATTGAGTGACATCATTTGGGCTAAAGAACAGGTTGACTGTGTGCAGGATTTTGGTCAGAAGCTGCAGTTCTGACCAAAAGGTGAAGGTTTCCATCCCAGGACGTGAACTGGTTGAATGGGGCTGTTCTCTAGCTGCTCAAGGGGCACAGTCAGAGACATTATGAAAAACATAACGTGATCTGTGACATTATAGGATCTATTTTGCACCAGCAGAAAGCGCGACGCAAAGTGGTTTTGCTAGTTTTGTACCAGCGCATTACTCATTTTCATGCCAAGCACCCGGGTTTTCAAAATAACAAATGATTTTGCGCGTGCTTCCCGCTCGTAGGAGTGGTGTTTTTTAAATGAGGTGTGCCTGGGTGCATTGTTGGTGCGTTGCTATTTTAAGGCAGCGAAGTGACATTGTGCTTTTGACCTACAAAAACCACGTCTAAAATCAGTTGCGGATTATTAAACGATATTTATGCAGCGCGTGTTAGAAACATGCAGGTGCACGACGCTCGTTATGGACACAGGTACGCACTCAAAGTGCACTCATCGTTTTTTGTTATTTTATTTTATTTCATTCATATACATTTTATTATAGAGTACAACTTATGGAGAGAAATTTGTCTCAAAATGAATTATTCTGAGATAAATTTCTTTCCATAGTCCTAAGCCTGCTTCACCTCAACAGGCTTAGGTGGACCAGTGGTGCTCCCGTAAATGATGTGCTCCTGCCTTTTCACTTTGCACACGAGCACGTCCGTTTCCTCGGCTGAAAACCGATCTGGTTTGCCAAGTAAACACGCCATTATAATAGCAATCCGCCATGGCTCACGTGCCCCTGCCTCTTAAAGGTGAGGCGACGTGCCATTCTGATTGGTTTATTGCATGTTATGCGCAAAACACACCTCTGAATAATTAAGAGAGTTAGGACAACCTTTTGTGCCTTGCGCTGGCGCAAAGTCTGTTTTTTCCGTTGTCAAAATAGCAAAATGGATTTGGACACGCCCATAAATGTTACTTGCGCCTTGCGCTTTACGTTAGATCGTCAAAATAGAGCCCTGTAAATAACATAATGTGATCTGTGACATGTAATGTAACCAGTAAAATATCTAGTAACACATGCAGGAGCACAAATTGTGATATCATTAATAGTATCCTCAACAACATATTCTATAGAGAAAGGGGGTAGAATGTTACAATAATCAATTTTTTGATCCTATAGATTTCGTTGTTAAAAATACTGAAATACTGCCTCAGTATGTGTAGGCTGGCAGTTTGTCCCTCAGTCTGTCCTGCCAAGGCCTTGGTGTCGTTACCTGCGGGCTTCCATTCACACACGCAGCTCAGAGTGGTTTGCTGGATTACACTGTGGTGCAGCAGGACCACATTGGCTTAAGGCTCCCAAACATCACATCTATTGCCTGCCTCACTGTAATAATTTAAATTGCGCTACAGCTCAGAAAACACGGACAAGATTTAAAACTGTCATGGAACAGACATGGACTACCACCGGTCACAGCTTAAAGGCGGCTGCATTTATCAGACATTACAGCAGGACAAACACTACATTTGGGGCAGGTGGACATCAGAGTGTGGCCAGGAAGTGTTACACAGTCCTGGGAGGCCGCCTTCCCCAGGGAGTCGTCCTGTGTGGGAGCAAAGTCATCTTCTCTCTCCCTGGCTTGATCCAGCACTTTAATGTCAGAAAGTGGCTGATTACTAACTGACTCTAGCTGTCGCTGAGGGTCAGGCAATCAGGGGGCATGGCAGCCCAAGTTCAACTAATTTTGCTCCACCCACAAATCAACTTTTTAACTGATAAAACTTCAGCCTTTTATGAGCCCCCTATTCTTATTGGCTTTGGTTTGC
The DNA here is from genome assembly GCA_009936485.2 of Gymnarchus niloticus. Lineage (NCBI taxonomy): Eukaryota > Metazoa > Chordata > Actinopteri > Osteoglossiformes > Gymnarchidae > Gymnarchus > Gymnarchus niloticus. The sequence goes on from JAACJT020000037.1 coordinate 4,023,152, forward strand.
GCTGAAACTGAAACTTGGTAATTAAAAGTACAGTCTTGTTCATTAGAAGGACATAATTTATGATTTTATTAGTGATGTCAGTAGCTTTGTTCATCTTCACCATATTTACCCTGACTTCACCCCTCTCAGCTTCCACTGTCCTCCAGCATTGTCCCTTTCTACATTTCCCTTTCTTCTTTCTTCCCCAAGATGCTCTTAGTTCTAGTAGCTATGTTTGTTTACCTTATCCCACTCCATTCCTCTTCCTGCCCCCCTCACTGTTTCTGCTCTCCCCTGGTTTTTAATTTTCTCTCTGTCATCCTCTCTCCCCTGTGGTGTATCCATCTGTATCCTCAGATTGGAGGTCAGATGGTGAAGGGCATTTGAGGGCATCAGGAAGGTGGGCAACAGGAAAAGTAATGGGAGGCCTCATTTGACTATAGCTGTGTCCATCGCTACGATTTAAATGTACCTCATTTGAGGTCATGTCCCTCGTTATGATTTAAATGTACCTTATCAGCCCCTCGTCATGATTCAGTGGTACCTCATCTGAGTCTGTGTCCCTGTTTCATGATTCAGATATACCTCATTGGAGTCTGTGTCCCTCTTCATGATTCGTTCATGCCTCCGGAGGAGTCTGTGTCCTTCTTTATGATTCGTTCATGCCTCCGGAGGAGTCTGTGCCCCTCTTCATGATTCGTTCATGCCTCCGGAGGAGTCTGTGTCCCTTTTCATGATTCGTTCATGGCCCTGGAGGAGTCTGTGTCGCTCTTTATGATTCGTTCATGCCTCCAGAGGAGTCTGTGTCCCTCTTCATGATTTGTTCATGCCCCTGGAGGAGTCTGTGTCGCTCTTTATGATTCGTTCATGCCTC
>JAACJT020000037.1:4086381-4097234 GCA_009936485.2 Gymnarchus niloticus
AGCCCTCGGGGCATGCCTTTGGGTGCCTGTGGAACTGGGTTTGGTGTTACAGCCCTCGGGGCGTACGTCTGGGTGTCCACGGAGCCCGGGAAGGTTTCTTTATCGGCAGCTTTAAAAAACTTACAGTACAAAAATGTATGACATTTCACCTCAAGTTTGCTGATTGGAGCTTAGATATTTTCGATTACTAACCCTAACTTGTGTGACTGTCATTGATCTGCTCACTCCGCTTCACTCTCTTGTTCCCCCCTCTCTGAGTGATTATTAATATTAATACCTCTGTCTTCACTCATCCTATCTCGTCCCCTCTGCAGCTGTTCAGTATGATTAGTGCTGATAAATGTTCTCCCCCATCTCCCAGCCATGCAGCAGTCCAGGTGCTTCCTAATCTCCGTACCGTGACACGTCCATCCACTGTGTCCCGTCACCTGCCTGCTCTGTCTTTCATTACTGCACTCACACTTACTGATGGCATCTCCGTATTTCTCCACATCCTTATCTAATGTCACTCAAGTGTAAATAGCCTGGAAATAAGTATTTTACCAGGTATTAGTGATGCAGTATTCAACGGGACTATGTATTGACTCCAATGGCCAAATCCTGTGGATAAGGGTAAGGTAGCCATAATAGATTACAATTTTGAGATTTGCAGACATTTCACTTTGCTCTCTTTTGAAAATGATTTTGGTACGTTGTACAGCTTTGATCTTATGTTCTGTTTTAAAAAAAGTGAACTAAGCTCCCGGGTTTTAGATATGCGCTTAATGTTCTCCATACATCTCATTCTGGACCAGGCTGTAAGGTCCATCCAAGTTCTCCATACATCTCATTCTGGACCAGGCTGTAAGGTCCATCCAAGTTCTCCATACATCTCATTCTGGACCAGGCAGTTACATCTGTCTGATAAGAGAGCAGAACATATGTCCAATGTCTGTGGAGTTGACGCAATGGAGAGGGGTTGTTCTTAAGTGAAACATGACGTGTGAAAGAAAATAAGCCTTTGTGTGTTTTACTAAGAGAGTGTGCCACTGGTGGCTAATTTGGCTGGGTCTCATACTTCAGGTTAATGTTGTGCTCTGTTCCCCTGAACAATAAGAAAACCCAATGTAGTGGTCCTCCAGGCAAACATGATCCAGTACGACACTGAGCTATTGTAGGATCTCAGTACAAATTTCCTGCTTTGTTAAGTACATACTTCTAATGACAGGCTCTAAACATGTCAGCAGAACCAGTGCATTGCAAGATAAACCTCAGGAGTGTCGATAGTTGCTAGTTCCGAAGGGTCAGAGTATGTGTACCTAACCCTCTCTTTCTCTCTCTTTACAGTACCTGTAAGACCGCTATACATTACTGCAACATATTACTTGACCAAACCTGCAAGAGCGAATGGGATATTTTGGAAGAAGAACCAAAATCACACATTTGGACTAACTATTTTTTCCCTCTTGGAATCATCCGATCAACACACCTGAAAGGGGAAGGTCATGACCCAGTTGCCATGCTCATCGTCACGGTGACCAGCCTCCCCAGCCCCTCTCCCCTTCTCCTGTTGCTGGGTCAACTTATTTTGTGGCTCCTCCTTCCTACACCAGGATTGGCGGGGGCTACTTCATCTTGCCCCACCCCTTGTAGCTGTTCCAATCAAGCCAGTCGAGTCATTTGTACACGACGGAATTTGGAGGAGGTACCTGAGAGCATATCTGTCAACACACGATACCTCAACCTGCAGGAGAATTCTATACAGGTAAATACTGTCTGGACAGCCTTTTATTTGCTATCTGACCTTCTTCCTGTGCACTGGTAGCTTTAAGGTTTTCATTACTGCTCTGCCTTCTACCAGGTGATCAAGTCTGATACGTTCAAGCACCTGAGACACCTGGAGATCCTGCAGTTGTCTAAGAACCAGATTCGGCAGATCGAAGTGGGGGCCTTCAACGGCTTGCCTAACCTCAACACCTTGGAGCTTTTTGATAACCGGCTCACCCTGGTTCCGTCCCAGGCCTTTGAGTACCTCAGCAAACTACGGGAGCTGTGGTTGCGCAACAACCCCATTGAGACATTGCCTGGATATGCCTTCCATCGCGTGCCCTCCCTGCGGCGGCTGGACCTGGGAGAGCTTAAAAAGCTGGACTACATCTCTGATGCTGCATTTGTGGGCCTGGTCAACCTTCGCTACCTGAACCTCGGAATGTGCGGTTTGAAGGACATCCCCAACCTCACACCACTCATCCGACTAGAGGAGCTGGAGTTGTCTGGCAACCGGCTAGAGATCATCAGGCCTGGTTCCTTCCAGGGCTTGGTATCCCTTCGCAAGCTTTGGCTCATGCACTCCCAGGTGTCAGTTATTGAGCGCAACGCATTTGACGACCTCAAGAATCTAGAGGAGCTGAACCTATCCCACAACTCGCTACACTCGCTACCACATGACCTGTTTACGCCACTTCACCAGCTGGAGAGGGCACACCTGAACCACAATCCCTGGGTATGCAATTGTGACGTTCTGTGGCTAAGCTGGTGGCTAAAGGAGACAGTGCCCAGTAACACCACCTGCTGCGCTCGCTGCCACGCACCACCTGTGCTGAAGGGAAGGTACATCGGGGAGCTGGATCAAAGCCACTTCACTTGCTACGCACCCGTGATCGTGGAGCCACCGACTGACCTGAATGTGACTGAGGGAATGGCAGCTGAGCTCAAGTGTAGGACAGGAACCTCCATGACATCGGTGAACTGGATCACGCCCAATGGTACCCTCATGACCCATGGCTCCTACAGGGTCAGAATCTCAGTCCTACATGATGGGACGCTCAACTTCACCAACGTCACCCTTCGGGACACGGGACAGTATACCTGCATGGTGACCAACTCTGCCGGAAACACTACTGCAACCGCCGTGCTCAATGTGACTGCCGCCGACGTCAGCATCAACTATACATACTTTACCACCGTCACCGTGGAAACCGTGGAGACCAACGGAGAGGAAAATTCAGCTCGGCAGGAAATAAACGAGACTTTCATACGGATTCCTGGATCTACGGCATCTGGAGATGTCTGGAGTGCTGGAACAACCCTGGCAACTACATCTTCCTCAATTTCTTCATCCTGGTCCTCTTCTTCTCCCAGAGCTACCAAGTCCATAGAAAAGGCCTTTACCGTACCTATAACCAACATCACAAACATGCCTGGTCTCGATGATGTGATGAAGACTACAAAAATCATCATTGGCTGTTTCGTGGCCATCACATTTATGGCCGCGGTGATGTTAGTCGTTTTCTATAAGCTGCGGAAGCAGCACCAGCTGCATAAGCACCACGGCCCAGCAAGAGCCATTGAGATTATCAATGTGGAGGACGAGATTGGTGGAGGGAGCGGTGGTGGGCGAGGCAGTGGGATCTCCGGGGGAACCACTGTGCATTCTGGGGGAGGGGGAAGCACTGGTGGGGGGCAAAGTCTGCGGTTGCACCATCCAGAAATCGTCAACCTCCCAAACCTAGCTAGAGCTGATCATCTCAACCACTATTACAAGACGACACATTTCAACAATAACATGATAGGCATGGGCCTCGGGGCGGGGCCTACTGGAGGTGGGGGCCTCAATAACAACAACAACCCCTCTCCACTCTCCCAGCCCTCACAGACCCCTCCCATCTCCTGCAGCCAGGTCCCAATGCCCTCTTCTAGCTTGCAGACCCCCTCCGGAAACAGCCCCGGCCCCAACTCCATGCCTACACCCCTGCCTCTGCCACCGCTGGGCCTCCATGGTTCACTGAAGGGTCTGATGGGAAAGGGCCAGAAGCCTCAGATTGAGCCGCTCTTGTTTAAGAGCAGCTCTAAAGAGAATGTCCAGGAGACTCAGATCTGAGAGACGGACAGAAAGAGAACAGAGAGTACTGCTTGTTTTGATGGCACTGGAGTTGGGGGGTGATTGGATTGGGGGGCCGACATAGTACGAGATAAACAGACATATAGACGCTGCTGTGCATTGACACATCACCCCCCGGCCAGCGGATTTCGAGGGCCGAACAGTGTGCACTCAAACAGGACAATGTGATACACTGGCACCCTGCTGAGCTCCGAGCTCGTATAAACCAGTGAGATTTATCTATGGACTTTGCAATGAAGCAAGCTGTCTATGGCACTGCAGTGTTGAACTGTGCCAAAGTGAGCAAAAGAGAGACAAAAACAAGCCCTTTCATTTAGTTTGCATATCAGCAGCCTGGAGTTACCAGAGTGGTCCAGATACACTGAGGATCATCATTCTGCAACTTTAATTGAACACAGGCCTAGTCCTGACCACAGGAGCATCCTACAGCCCATAATGAAGCAACTTTAACAGAACACAGGCCTAGTCCAGACCACAGGAGCATCCTACAGCCCATAATGAAGCAACTTTAATTGAACACAGGCCTATTCCAAACCACAGGACGGTCCTACAGCCCATAATACATTATTTCAGCTTGGGGTTGGCCAACAGAAAGAGGTTTATTTTTTCAAAATTTTTGTCAAGCATTCTCTCTCCCTTCTCAACACCCAATGGACTTTGCTGAATGAGATGAAGAACAGGAGGAAGAGGAGAGGATTCGAGAGGAAAAGGCAATGCGAAAGTCTAATGAAGAGCCGAAAGACATACAGTATATGAGAGTATATTTTCATTTGAAGAAAATTAATGATGAAGAATCTTTAACAAAGACTCAGAGCCACAAACTGAAGAGCCTAAGAGCTGTTATTATTACTGTTATTATCATTAATAATATTAGGACAGGACAGAACTGTCACATGGTTTTTTTTTTTTTTTTTGAGATGAAGGAGAAAGGGGGGATGGGGGTGCATGGCTGTGAAACCATGGAAACGGAGAGAAACGGCAGGACAAACACGGCAGGCTTTTGTGTGGGTTAGTTGGGTAGTTTGGCTGATTACTGATGATGATGTGTGAAGAAGAGCAGACAGGTGGTGTGTGCTGATGGCTTGGCCGTCCACTGAACACACACGCGCACTCATTAGCCTTAGGAAATGACATGACCGTCACACACACCACTGTGTTACTCTGCACCATTTAACGGTAGTCACTCCTCTCACGGTTACTATGGCAATGAGAGCCATGCAGCCGTGCTGTGTGTGTGTGTGTGTGTGTGTGTGTGTGTGTGTGTGTGTGTGTGCGCTCATGTTGTCTGGGTCTCGCTCTGCAGCGTTCATCTGCTTCTCTTTCTCATGATGTTAGTATGACTCTCTTTGTATCTTTTTATAACACGACAGAAATGACCTCTCACTTTTAGTCTTTCCGTCCAGCCCATTTGGTAATTTTCGCTTTTTTTTGTGCACATAATTAACAAACCACACAATAACGGTTAAAAGACATGATGGCTACTGATGAACAAGGAGGAGCACCCCAAACCCACCCACCAAGTGGATAGGGCGGCAGTATCCACTTCATCCTGCCTTCTTGTTTTGAATGACGCATGCCTCAGCCAGTCAGGAGTTGAATCTGTCTGAATGGCACTTGGTGGATTACCGTGGGACTGAACAGCACAATAAGGACTCGCATGGGTGAATGGACAGCCAGCGTAAGACAGGACAGTTTTCCACAAGGTAAGCCCTTCACTCAGTGGAAGAGGGACTAGATTAAGACAGCCTCCTGATTTTTTAGTGATGATGGACAAATCATTGAAAAAATATAAAAATTATAGATCTCTTTTGAACCCAAGCAGAACCACGACAATAATAAGTGTTTTTTGCTTTAATCTAGTTTTATTTTTGTTTTTTAATCCAGTGTTTTATTAATTGTAATATTGTTATTATGATTAGCTAATATTTTTGTTATTTTTATGAGAAGTCTTCTGTTGGAGGAAATGACTTGAGAATATTTCAGACATGATATGGTAGTCAGAAGCCGAGACCCCGTGGCATGGAGACTCTTTGATGAAGGTTGGGATGCCTGAGCTTCCGTCCGTATGTCACAGCTCAGTCTGGGGTTTGCCACTCCGCCATGTGAAACACCTTCCCTGTTTCCATGACGACTCGCCGTGAAGCTGCTGCGCCACAGTGCATAAACTGTTGCTGAGGCTCAGCGCCGATCATGACATCACATATGTTGAGGGGACCCAAGCGGAAGGCGTTCTTCATGAAGCACTCTGTGCTCCCGACATAGTGAGTTTGCACGTTTATGCCTCAGTTTGAGAGTATGCTGCGTTCATGAGAGGGAACACTCACCCCAGTAAGAAACAGAGGACTATGCCATTCAAAGGAAGTGGTTCAGAAGCTCATGGCGTTAGAGTGACTCTGATCTGTGGAAGGCTGCCATGTCATGATCTGCTGATGGAGGGCTGCATCAGGGTCAAGTCTTGAGATGGCCGTGATTCTTCGCCATTTTAAGTACAGTATTATTGGAGATGTTGCCATGTGTTTTCTGGCTTTACCTTGAGGGCATTTACTTGGTCATGCTGTTGTCCCACGTATCTGACACGTGGCAGCGATGGGCACAGCAGGCCTGTGGAGAACCAGGGACTGGCACCAGCTCCTGGATCTTCTCAGTCTGCCCGGCACAGGCCATGGCTGTTGTCTGTTTCTTCCTGGTTTCTCTTGGTTTGGCAAGGAGACCGGAGCACCTAGTGGGGCGGCTGCCTCTGCCCTTTGACTCGCCTCTGGGTCCCACAGGTTGCAGCTACATTGGATCTCTCCCATTTGTGCCTCTCCTGCTGCACCAGTCGATTTCCCGTGTGTCTCGGCAGCAGACACGCAGTCCCCTCTCTGATGGTCCACTGGCAAACACTGAACATCTATCCTAACGCTGGGTGTGCTCGGTTCCCTCCCACAGTGCCTCTCTGTCCCCACTTTATAGCGTAGAGGCCTGGCCGGGAGCCGGTAGAATCTCAGGGCACGCTGAGCTACCCGAAGCTGACTCAGATTGCTGCTCAGAGTCCCCATTCCAATGGCGTGATGGCGCACTGAATCCTGGGAAGGTGTGGTGTAAAGAGAGTGACTGGGTTGCTAGGGAGATGGCCTGTAGAATATATTTTGCGGCGGTTTTTATTTCTGTGTTCATTATTTGTGCAATTACACCATCGTGAGTGCTTGTCAGCTTGGCGGAGTAGAGCTGAACTGGGCCCCCTGCAGAATGAAACATTGCCAGGTAACATACTGTGGGCTCACAATGCGAGGTAATGCTGCTGGGTCACACACTGTGGGGTCAGATGTTGTGGGGTCACTGCTGCTGGGTCACAGGCCTTCTGACCCTTGACATGTTGTTTAGCACGAATCCATAGACACGGACACAGGCGGCTCTCTCCATTTTAAGATCACTGATCTAAGTGTCTGGATGGAATCGGGGGACGTGAAGGAGCCCCATTTCATGTCCTGGTGTGATAGACATACTCTGGGTCCTTGTAAGTGGTTTCCTTTCGAAATTATGAATAAAGCTGGTGGGTCGTGATGTATTGTCGCAATGATAGAGAATCACTAGGGCAGTGTGGTCATGGTGGGGATCCACAGCATTCTGTTGAGAATGTGCACCAGTGTTTGGCCCAGATAGCTTATGTTTTCAGAAACGGGACTGTTCCGGATCCTTTGGATGTGAACCGAGATATGTATGTTGTATCATGCAATAAACCCAGAACCCCGTGGCCCCTCCACACAGTGCCCTTTAGTGGACAGCAGGCTGAGTGGCAGGCCAGGTGTGACTGAGTGCTGGAAAGCCAAGAGAGTGTGATGGACAGTCCTGGCCTACCCAGACCATGGCGTCTGGGCTTTTTTGTTCATTAATTAAGGCCGTTGTTTGGGTAAGAAGTACTAGATCATTTACTACATGGGCCACTTTCCAGCCAGTGTCTACTTTTCACCTGCAGAACCCAGATAAAGTTATTTTCTGTCCAGATAATGACTTTAATTAATGAACTGGAACAGATGGAAACCACCCCGGGTCTGCGGCCCCTGCAGGTGGGCCTGGGAGTCCTTGTAGTAGAGCTGAAGGCATATTTGCAATGGACATGTGTGGAGCTGGCTACATGCTGTCCCAGATACACACTATAGTTGATAATATGTAGGTTGGGGGGGGTGTGATCCAGTGAAGGTTTCCTGTGAAATGATGAGTCCAACCTGGGCCAAAATCCGACATAATGTAAGTCCAGGCAAACAGAAGGCTGGTAAACAGTGAGCAACACCGAAGAGCGCCATTAGACCATCATCACTTGCTTGGTGTTCAGCTCCATATGCCAAGTGGGGCTCCTTTATTGCTGCAGGCCAGATTCCTTCTCTTTTCCTTTCCCTTTGTCCTGATTTCCTGTCGTTTTCTTGTTTTTCTTGTTTCCTCCCGCTTTCTCTGACACATGATCATGACTGACTCACTCCACAGAGTCATGTTTTCATGCAGCTGTGGGCTACAAGACCCTGTTAGTACCGACGTCAGGACGCCTTACCCCCTCACCCTGGGACTAAGCCAATTAAACAGGCCATGAGAAAAGTGGAAAGGACAACAACAGGTCGGTCCCGCTGAGCTTTGAGGCTATTCTCCAGGGTGACCATGCCTGGTTCCTCCTCCTGTCCCCCATCACCCAAAGAGAACTTGTGAAGAGGTGGGGCTCACACAGATCCTCAGTGTGGCCCTCTCTCATATGGACAGGTCCTCAGTGTGGCCCTCTCTCAGACGGACAGGTCCTCAGTGTGGCCCTCTCTCAGACGGACAGGTCCTCAGTGGGGCCCTCTCTCAGACGGACAGGTCCTCAGTGTGGCCCTCTCTCATATAGACAGGTCCTCAGTGGGGCCCTCAGATGGACAGGTCCTCAGTGGGGCCCTCTCTCATATAGACAGGTCCTCAGTGGGGCCCTCTCTCATATAGACAGGTCCTCAGTGTGGCCCTCTCTCAGACAGACAGGTCCTCAGTGTGGGCCTCTCTCGTATAGACAGGTCCTCAGTGGGGCCCTCTCTCAGACAGACAGGTCCTCAGTGTGGCCCTCAGATGGACAGGTCCTCAGTGGGGCCCTCTCACAGTCAGACACATGGCACTGAGGACACCGCTCCCACTTTCTTGTTTCCGCTCCTCAGCCTCACTCTCACCTCATTCTTCTCTCAGGAACAACACACTACACAACACTACACAATGGCAAGCAACAAGCCAGCATGCTTGTTAGCCTTCTGTTAAATTAAAAATGAGGTCCATCTGTCAATGTGTATTCTTCTGAAAACATTTCAAGTCATTGCTGTTGCAGTTGTTCCTTACGACTCTTACAGCCAACAGTGTGGTTTCATCACAGAAAAACTGAAATGTATAAGGGGGGTACACGTATGTTCTGATACAGGTATGTTCTGATACACGTATGTTCTGGGGAAAAGATCAAACTTTTGTGCCAAACTTTTTTTCTGATCATCAAATCTCTGTTATTGTGCCACACTAAGCAATTTATGGAATTAAAATGAAGTTTTTTTTACAAAATAACAGATGGTGGTGGTCATTTTAAGTTTCTTTTTGCCTAAATAAGACAAAATAACTGATCACTGTGTGTGTGTGTGTGTGTGTGTGTGTGTGTGTGTTTGTGTGTGCGCGCTAAGCAACCTGATGTTTCTTTGTGATAAAATGTTACAGATGTGTGCACATCTGCATCCAGACATTTTGCAGCTCCAGGTACCACTAGGTGAGCTAAAATGATCTCATCTTCATGGATAGGCAGTTCTTGGCTGCCGCTTTCAGCAGAAGATTTCGACTGGTGTGACCAATCCAATGCCTGGCTGAGAAGGTGGCCAGTTTCTCACTGTCATCCACAGCTAGCATTGCTCCAGACAGAGCAGAAGCTCAGATAGGCTGCAGAAGACACGGCACTGAAGGCCAGGAGATGGACCTCCCTCAGTTCGGTTTTATATAGCTCACCTCACATCAAAGGTGGAAAAAGCATTCGAGTTAGACTGACAGGCACTCCCCAGGTAAGACCATTAGAAGACAGCCCTGGGGGGACATGTGGGCTAAACTTAAGAAGTAAGTTGTTGCAAGTGGACTTTAGCTTGGGGCAGTAAAGGACACCCAGATGATGATAAATTCAAAATAAGAAAAGCAGGTCAATTTTGTCCCCTGCAGATAGGGTCAGTTTTTGCCGTTGGTTGCTTCCTTCACTCCCTGACTCCATACTGTTTTCACTGCTTTGTTCCATCTCTCCTTTGCTCAGTTTCTTCCTCACTGTTTTGCTCCCTCCCTTCTTTACTCCCTCTATCACTGTCTTCCCTCCATCGCCCCAACCCTCCTTGATTCCCTTGCTCTATCATTCTCTCCCTCTCCTGTTTCATCCCTCCCTCTTATTTCATACTTCCTTGCTCCGTTTCATTCTCACTTTCTTGCTCCTTCTCAATAGGCTGCTTGGTCAGGCCACCCCATCTACTCCTCCCTCTCCACTCTGCTGCTAATGAAGACTAATCTTGGGGGGTTAATCACCATTCCAGGTTACTGGTTCTGCCGGCTGACCATTTTCTCTGCCTTGTTGGTGGTGTATTTAATTACATTGCATGTGTCTCTTCCTCTCCCCTGTTCATCCCACAGAAAGACATTTGCTTTCCTCTATAGGGAATGGGGATGTGGATCAATGTCAAAATATGACTGTGACTGAAGAGTGTGCAGGACGAGGATATAAAGAATGACAAACATAAATACGCACCACAGAGATGATAAACAGGAGGGTGGACAAGCAGAAGGGAATGAGAGCTGCGAAATTGGAGAGCGAGTGTGTACAAACGGGAGGGAAAGAGAAGTGAGAAACTGAAGAATGAGAGAGGACAAATGGGAGTGAGAGAGAACTGAGAAACTGGAGAATGAGAGAGGACAAATGGGAGTGAGAGAGAACTGAGAAACTGGAGAATGAGAGAGGACAAATGGGAGTGAGAGA
>JAACJT020000037.1:4126741-4144768 GCA_009936485.2 Gymnarchus niloticus
TACTCTTACACACAGGCCTGTATTGTCACACACTGAGTACTCTTACACACAGGCCTGTATTGTCACACGCTGAGTACCCTCACACCTGTGACAGACATGTATGCTATACTTTTCAATCATGAAAGATACACACTGTGGCTGGAACACTTACACACTGTGATACTTCACAGCAGTGACAAAAAAGACACACTCCCTTGCACACAGATGAATACACACTCTGAAGAATTTTGCCTTGATGTTCTTTCTAAATGACTCTCATTGATCCAGTAGCGTGCTGAGAAAGTGTGCAACACTGTGAAAATCGGACTGAAAGTATTCCTCTCAGAAAACCCCCAAATGCACTCTCAGTCACATGCCCACAGAAATATCTTTTCTGTGATTGGTCAGTCAGTCTTGTCTGTGATTGAATAGTCAGTGTCCTTACCGTCCGTCTCTGGGGGTTTAACTGAGCAGAGCAGAAACAGAGGTATTACTTTGGAGTGACCATGAACAGAAGGTGACGAACACACACACATACAGATCCTTGCAAAGACACGGATACACATATGTGTAAAGACAGGTGCAAATGCACACAGACACCTACATGGATACAGACATACAATTTGCTCACCCGCTGGCTTCTTGTCTGGAGGAAGAAATGAAGGACATGGTCAGTGTGAATCGGGGTAGAAGTTCTCACATCGCTCACTATTCAGAGCAGCCATTTTAAAGATTCACTGCTCTGCTTTGTGGTGTTAAAATAATATTTTGTGACCATTCACTCTTCGCAGATGTTAAGATTGCTGGCTCTGTGCTCCATGCTTTACAAACTGTTAACTTTATTAATGACTGCCTGTCATGAGTGGGACTCACCTGCAGGTGGTGCTGCCCCCTTGTCTTTCTTAACTGCCGGGGAGAAAAAGAACAAAGAATCGTTTAGTATTAATAAACGCTGGGCATTGTGTTGCTTTCTCACCCTAACATGGCCTACAGAAACACACTGGTTGTGCTTTATGAATACTGCATGGGAAAGCGAGCTGTGTGGAGTCCAGTAGTACCACAGCTTAGCAGTCACCTGACTGTGTTCCCATCCTGTGAGTCCTTTCAGAGGCTCAAGACAGCAAGTACACTCTTGAAGGAGATTTTTTTGGAAGAATGGGGGTGACGATCTACCCATGACTAAGAAAATTCCTGTAACCTTTGGCTGGGAATGTTTGGCCAGCTTGTTCCACTATGACAAAAACCACAACTACAACTTTTCCATTATTCCAAGTGTCAGTTCCTACTAGTTTTGGCTTAGAGAGGCAAATGTGGATTTTCAGTGTAATCCCTAAATGTGTCTCCAAAGACCAGCAGAAGGAGTGTGGGTGTCTCAGTCAGTTGTGAAGGCTGATTTCATGCGTAGTTTGCATGATAGGGAAGGACTGAGAATTGCTGACTGTTGCGTGACCCCTGTGACTCTTGTTGTGACTCTTGTGTGACCACTGTGACTCTTGTTGTGACTCTTGCATGACCACAGTGACTCTTGTTGTGAATCACTCGGTGTTGCTGGCTGACTGGGAATCATTGCTCGTTCGGTGACCTGCCTGCTCAGCTGCATGGCTGACTCCTCTATTTCTGACCAGATTTGTTTTTCAGGTAGCCATCTGTTAACAGACTTAAGCGACTGTGACTGACATGTGTAGCGGGAGGGTTACGCTCCGGGAAGTTTGACCTAGGTCAGTGGACCACTGAGTGTGAAGAAGGGGAGAATTTCCTCAAGAGCTGGCCCCTCCTTTCTAGGGCAGGGTCGACATACAGGTGGGGTTGTTTAGCATCTATAAATGTGCTGACAGATTCTACCCAGAATCCACTCTCCAGCGACACGGCTCTAAGAACGATAAATGGTGAGTAACGCTTGATTCCTCTCGTTCATCTGGGGCTACCTGCTGTCCTTCATTAGCAAAGGTGTGGAGAGTCAGGGCCTGCAGTTATGACAATTTACGTTCAAAAATGTAATATCCAAGTAAGCAGAAATAAATAATTGTAAGTCAACATCCAGCAATCATAGAACATAACTGGACTGATGGATTGTGTGGTTCTGTTAGAAGGTGCTAAAGCAGCATCCTGAACCACTTATAGCTCTACATGAGGGAGACCGGTCCAATGGGGCCGCCGTCTTTCCCACTGCTGTGCTGACACCCCACTTCCAGTCCACTCCTTCCTCCTCCCTCTCTCAGCCTTGGTGTGCTACCCCCCACTTGATGATGGAAGGCGTCCTGCTGCTCCCAGGCCCACTGCCAGATCACTTTGCAGAAGAGCGGCCCCTTGATGTCAGTGAGAGTGAAGTCAGTCACGATGACCCCCATGTTATTCGCCACTCTGCCCCCTGGCCCGGTGTAACCGTGTCCCTGTTCTCGTATGAGGTGTCTCTCTATCTCACTTCCACCGTCAGTGGCCACTGCAGCTTTTCTGAGACTTCTACAGCACCGTCGGCAGCCACAGTCAGGTTCCACATCGTGATCTGTGGCAGCGTGCGCTAAGAGCCTCGAGGACCCCCGACACTGCAGATCAGAGCTGCAGCAGAGGCCGGTTCTTAATTTGGGGCCGGGGAAGTAAGATATTTATGGATCAAACTGTGAGCTGCTGCATGAACGAAAGTCTCCCTCACTCTCACCTTCCAGACTAATATAGTTGGATGACCAGTTTATTTCTTTGCCTTAATTTAAAACTTACTGCTCCAAATATGGAAGATTTTATATGCACATCAGTCCAATGTCAGCAGTACCCAACTGGAAGAGCTTTAAAATGCATGCTCCCCCCAAATCCTTCTTAAAGACGGAGTACACCCACTGAGCCAAACATAATAAAGACTATGTAACCAAACATATCCCCACAACTTCCATTTCGAATCCAGCTGACTCTCAGTCAACGTTAAACACAACGTTTCCCTTTATTTGCTTAGGTGATGCTTTTATTTTAAGTAACCATTTAGGAATGTGAGCATTTTAATAGAACGAATAAATAAACAAATCTCTCAGAAGGGTCATCAGATTGCAAGATGAAATTCTTTACAATCAAGTAATCTGTTGCCACAGTCTGTTGCATATTTGGTGGTCAAACATCTGTTAGATACATTTGTCCACTACGGAACTTTCCAACCTTCGAATTCAGAATGAAATGGGCTGTCGTATCTCCGCACAGGTATGTACCTTAGGGTTTATTGTGCGATTTGGAACTTCTTGAGTCCATGTGATACAGTGAAATTTCTCTATAACATAAGTAGAGAGCGTCATCGCCTGCAGTGGCGTAAATAATCACAGTGTACGTCTGATTGTTTACCTACAGTTACTGTGTGTGTATCTCTAGAGTGTGTAGATCTGAGTGTATACCACCAGAGTGTGTAGATCTGAGTGTATACCACTAGAGTGTGTAGATCTGAGTGTATACCACCAGAGTGTACAGTCTCAACGTATAACTGCTTACTTTAGACTTGGAGATGTAGTATACATTTTTTCCGCATGGAATGGAGAGAAAGAGAGAACGGGAAGTAGATAAATGATGAAAGTGCATTCATGACTGTGGCTCCTTCCTACTCACAAACTCTGCCACAATTGCAAGCACAGGATTAGGTTTCACTTCAAATGTATCATTTCTCTGAGAGCCGAAACGTGGCTGGGAGAAAAGACATCTTGCATAAACATTCCAGTCTTTCATCACTGCTTATGACCTGATACTCACCACATGACTGAATTCTATTCCTGTCGGTGACCTTATCTGCAGAACTGTTTCATTTTAGGAGTCCGTTTTTTCCATATATTCATTTCACTAATTGGCATGAACTACAAAAATAATGCAGACACCTCCAGACGTACTGCAGCTTTTTGGTGTCAAGCTAGTGAAAACATATCAGAACAATGGATTAGCAGTGTGCTATAAATTAAAATAGCAGATACCAACTGTCAGTTCCCATAACCCTACGAAGGCAAGACGTACAGGCACTGAAGGGACACAACACTGCAATGGTAACAGCACGGGTTGACATGAGACCTGTAATAAGGCTGGATCGGTAACACGACTATTTTTAACCCTGGGAATGTAGACTAGCACTGATGGCACCCCTGGCATCTGGCAGCACTACAGCTGGGGTTTGTGGAGCCTGATGGAGTTTCACTTGGGATGTTTTTGGCAGCTTCAGGGTACGGTTAAGCTCTCCTGCGTCTCCCTTCATCTCTTTACTTGATAGTTCCGATGATATGAGTCATAAATGGTTGATATTAAGGAGTTTGCAAATGAAAATGGGCTCAGATTTGGTTAGAGGTACAAGGATGGCGGGACGGGGTTATAGAAAGACGGCTAGAAGATGCAATGTGAAAGACAGGAAAGAAGAAAGAAATGGACATGGGAGAGAAGGAAAAGATGGGTCACTCTCAGAGAAGGAAGGAGAAGAAAAGCAGTGAGGATTAATGGAGGAGAGAGGGGGTGAAGACAGCAGTGTTAGACAGCCATGATGATGGGAATGATGGCTACAATCTGGAACATTTCATAGGTGATTGATTAGAGGAAAACAAGGAGAAAAGGACAGTTTAGAGAAGAGCCAGAGCAGAACTCAGATGGTGTCAGAAAACTCTGTGAAAAGGAGTTTGTAAGGAAGGCAATTGGGACAGTGAGATACCAGTAAATCTTCTGTGTGTTCAAACATTGCCTGTAACTGAAGGTCACAATGCAGTCTCCATCTCACGGGTGCATGGTGTGCTTTATTGTATTGAACTGTATTGACAACGGGCTATTTAAAGATACATTTTAAAGCATTCTAGGAGAAGGTGATGAAATCATGGCAACAAAGAGTGGAGAGAATAAACTTCTGAGAAAGGAAAACAAAGAGATGACAAGTCCTGGATGGCAAGAGAATGTTCTGGAATGAAGGTTAATGAGAGGGCAGAGTGAATTTGAAATATTATTCAGGACTTATTGAAATATCATAACATTATTTGACATGCCAAGATAAAATGTCACTATGAGAGAGAGGGATGGAAAGAGAAAGGCTACGTTGTCATGGGAAGAGGGAGAGATGGAGAGAGAAGGTCACTTAGTGTACAGATGAGACAGGAAGGAGACGACTGGGTCCTACACTGAGGAATGGAGAAGGGGGTGCGAGAGAAAAAAACGTCATACTTTCACCGTAAGAAACACTTAAAGGACATCTTCTTTAAAGGAGTCACTTCAAGAATACTAAAAATATTCCTGGACATCATGCTAATGCATTACGGATGTGGGTGGACTCCTATGGTACTCAGTAGCAGCTGTCTTCCGCTTGCTGTTGTTAACAATTAAAAGAGCACAGTGCAATGTGACTTCCAGTACACCAGGGGGTGTAATATTATCATCAGCTTCTCCCTTTTTACATCATTGTGGAAATCCTCCTCTAGCTGCCTTAGAACCCAACAAAATATATGCATCTCCTGTTAAATCATGAGCACAACTTACTCACGCAGCTCATACTTATTATGGAACTTATATGTGGTCAACATGTATTATCAAACTTTGCTAATGCTAATCAGACCGCTGCCTCTCATGCAGATGGGTCAGACTGGCTGGAGATTTACAGATGAATTAACATTCTGCTCCTGTAGGATTGGCTCAATGAGACCCGGGTTCAGGTCTTATTCCCTGGTTACACTGCGTTTGCCTTCTTCCTGAATGAACACAGGTTATTAATCTGCTTCAGGGAATAATGGGATCCTACGATTATTCTGTGTCTCCATAGCTTGATTGTTAATCCTTCATAATGTTAATAAAGTCATTACACACAGGCTGATGGTCTGTGCATCACCCAGGCTTTCTGCACATTGACGTTCCCCTACCCTGAGATCAGTGGGTGTTGACAGGAAGTTGACAAGGGATTAAACACAAAGGTGGGGCTGCCAGTCCCTTTGGTGGTTCGATGTCACTTGTGTGTTTGGGAATCCCAGTATCCAAGGCAACGTCACTGTCTGTGCTCTATAATTACAGTTGTTTATTAGGGGTCATGCAGTCTAAGTGTTATTGCTGCCCTTCCGTGCCCAACAGAGTTCATTTTCCCTAGTAACTCACTATAAATCAGCGTGAGTGTCACAGGAGCTTCTGAGCAAGGGGCTGGGGTATGCTTGGGGGACTGTGAGGGGGCAGGAGGGCAAGAGAACTTTATATACGAAGTGTATGAAATGGTGCTGAGCGCTGGGGCCACAGGGGATGAGAGGTGAAAAAATACGAGATGATAATTAGACAATGAAGGGTGGGGTACTGGGGGCTTGGAATTAGGAGGATAGAAAAGGAAAAAGCAAAAAGTGAGAAGTATGGAGGAAGGTGGAGCAGTGGCTAAGGTCCCACTGATGAAAGGTGGTAAGCCGGAGGTTGGCAGCAACCCCACTGTACACCCCCCCCCCCCCCCGAATCTGACCGTGGCAGTAATCAGTAAGAGCAAAAATGTAAACACGCAAAGGTCATTTTCTGGGTGAAGAGAAATATAAGCCAAACAGCTCCCTTCACGCGACCCCCATCCACAGCCCCTGGATGGAACCCTCTCCAGTTTCCAGTGATTTGCAGCACAGCGGGGGTCTGTTCTTAAATTGGAGGAGCGGACGCGTGCTCGTTTTTCAGTCATCTACCTTGTGAGCAGACGTTACTATACACAGATGGTAAATCATTATGACACTAATGAGTCTGCTGTACAAACAGAGGATGATGTTTCCCGAAGCATGTTAACTGGGCTCTCCCTGCCTTTTCAGACACTTCCCTTCCAAAGAGTGCTTGTTCGTCTCAACACAGACCTGCTGAATTTGGGACCCGGCTGGAAAAGTGGCTAACAGGTGGATTTGTGGTTCGTTGCCGCTTTCCCATTCGAGAACGGCTGTAACCTGAGGCAAAGCCGACGTACGTAAAGCGGCAGGGGAGGCATCTAAGAGACCTGGAAAACACTGCGGCTTTTAGAGCCTGTTCAGCAAACTTATGTGTAAAATGCTTGCTGAATGACATCACCAACCAGGGACGTTACCCCAGCCGCTGTGAGCAGAGCGCATAAGCTGCAGACTCCCAGCCAGCTATCAGATTCTGAGTCCAGTTCGCGGCAAAAAGAGGTGGTAGCCGACACCTGAATTAGGGAATACTGTAAATCTGATGCAGAATTCCATAACTGTGGGTCTTGGCTACTGGAGATCAGCAACAGGTTATCCGTTACCCCTGTGTGTCAAAAAACCCAGCCTGTCAGAAAGTGCTGCCAAAAGCTCGTTAAACATTCAAATTGAGCCCTACTTCCATTTTGTTCATTTTTTTACATTCGGCATGATGACCTCTTTATGAAACATCGGTTTTATGACCCATCTGACATGAACATCTTATCAAAAATGTCTTCACACTGCGTTTTTTCATGATAAGCTGATAACCAGTGACGGGAAGAGCTGCCGAACATTTAATTTCCTTCAATCCGCATTAAAAAGTCTGTCCTTTATAGTCTCATATATCTAACACAGATATCAGAATGACACAAGCATGCAAACAGGCCTTCATATTCAGCAGACAATCCAGCAATAAATGCACATCCTGCTCATTGCCACTGTGCATCTCACTCTAATATAAAAGCAACACTGATACACAGACACCCCCCCCCCCACGCACACACATGACTGAGCTCTGCTGTTCTACAGCAAAAGCATCCCTCTGACTCGTGTTATTTAAATGCTAATATACATTTTTGAAATTTGATTCTGAATTTCATTTAGCGTCCTGCGGAATGAAAGACCGGAGCTGGTTAATTTAACGTTTTTAACCAACGCTGTGTCTTACATGACACACGTACCACAAAGTGAGAGAACGAGAGAGAAATGGGAGACAAATCTTGACATAAACAGACCTTTCAGACATATCACTGACCAATGGAACAAAGATGCACAGAGAGGAGCAAGCAGAGGAGACCAGCCATGCATGTAACTTCCTGTCAGAGAGTTCACCACCCCGTACTGATCCTTTACCTGCCTTCTTGAGTTCAGGCATGACTGTTTGCTGCTCTGATTTCCTGTGACCTCCTCTTGTCGTCTCCGCATTAATCCAGACGTCTTCCCTTTATCCCCTTTTATTCCTGCACTCTCTCTCTTTCTCCTCTTTCATTCCACATAAGTCTCCTGCCCCCTGGAGAGAGAGGGCAAAGGAAGGAGTGTCACTTGAAACCCTGAGGGAAACCAAGTTCACTAAGGAAAGATGGAGAAATGGAAGGAAGGACAGGAAGGTAAGCCATTGAAGTGGATCACTTGACAGGCCAGAAAACTGATTGTCTCATTAATGGTTAGAGCTGCATGATTGGCTCCTTGGTCAGATTGATACTTTGACTGAGTGGCAGGATTGACACGTGGACACAGGTTGACAGACTAAGTGATACAAGAGGCTTTGATGGCTGATTGTCACCCTTAACATTAAGGCTTAGGGTTCGTTGTTCTTATTTCTATTCATTAATTTGTCCTGCCTGGTGCTGGCCTGAGGAGGACAGGCTTCCCCTTTGAGTCTGGCTCCTCCCAAGGTTTCTTCCTCCTGAGGGAGTTTCTCCTTGCCTCTGTCATCTTTGGCTTACTCTCTGGGGACCCTGGGCCCGGGACTACGTAAAGCGTTTTGTGACGGTGCTTCTTCTTAAAGGCGCTATATAAATAAAATGGAATTGAATTGAGCGTCGAGATGCTGCCAGACTGGCTCTGCTGTTTGCTGCATTTTGCTACCAGTCCTGTAAAATGGCTGTCATCAGACACGCATGAGCTACTGTGCTGCCTGCAGACGTTCCTCTACCACCTTTTTGACCAACGGGAACATGCTGAGTTCCACCACCTGCTCTGGAATAGGATGTCCGATTTCTCTGGAACAGCAAAGATTCTCTTGTTCCGTGTTTATGTGGTTTCTTGGAAAAAAAAAAGCCGTATGACAGCTCAAAGGTTAAAACTATTTTAAGTTATTATGTAAATTATTTGACCACTACGAGATACGCAGGGACACATAGCAGCTCACTGGTTTACACCGTCACCATACTCCTGCAGGGTTGGGGGTTCGAATCCTGGCTCTGTGTGTATGGCGTTTCTATGTTCTCCCTGTGCTTCACGGGTTTTATCCCGCAGTCCAGGAACATGCGATGTAGACTAGCTGGCATATCTAAATCTGATACTCTGTAATGGGTTGGCATCCCATCCAGGGTGTCCCCCACCTCACACCCTAGGCTACCTGGGGTAGGCTCCACGACCCCCACAAGCCTGAATAGGATTAAACAGTTTGGAAAGTGGATGGATAGATGGTTGTGACTTATCTGAGCCTCCACCTTCTCCTGCATCTGTCCTCACCCCATTTCTACCTTCCACTCTCTGTCCCTTCGCTGCTTCTCATAGATCTTGCCTTTCATTGTGTTTGTTCTTTCTTCACTCAGTGTGTCCCTCAGCACCCTGCAACATTAAAGAAGTCTGTGACTTTTAGGGCAGCAAGTAAGACATTCCAGCCATTACAGAAATGATGATCATGTTATTTCCATCACTCATTTCTTTCCAGTAAGCTGATCACCTGTCTAGGCTTCCTTGTTGGGAAATAAACCAAAGATAACGGTGTTTGTCACATTCAGGATTGCCCTTATTAGGCTTAGGTACACTTTGTCCATGGTCTGTAATTCACTGTGTCATTTTGATCCCTTAAAGGGGTTGCTGGCAGCTTAACAGTTAAGGGCGTAGACTCGGAGCTTGAAGGTTGGTTGTTCAGTTTGCAGGAAACCCTCAGCTGGTATAGCAATGAATGAGGCTCTTAAGCAGAGTTCCTGAAGCATAAACACCTATGAGAACACATTAGTAAAAAATCACGTTGGCTCTTTGGTGGCACATTTTTGTGAAAGAAAGTGCAAAGCTGCTGATGCCAGCTCAGCAACACATCTGCTCCAACAACTCATCAGCAAACAGCTCCGCTTTCAGGCCTACTCGAGCCATGCCTTCATGGCCTTGGCATGCCAATAAACGGCCTTTTGAATTTCAGCTCTGGAGAGAACTTAAGACAGAGGGCCAGAGACTGAAGACTGCCTATTTTTAGTTCTTGCGACTGGAGGCAGAAATATAGAAAGGGAGGGAGAGACAGAGAGAGAAATTAAAAGTAATTAAAGCAGAACATGCAGATAGAATCGAGTCGGTTGTCACTTCATTTCAAAACATAAGCAGTGGGTGAATTTCTGCTTCCTACTCAGCATCAAAGTCTGTGGGAATGTGAAACTCACCTACATACACAGAAAGTGTTTCATTTTATTCACTTTCTTTTCTGTTTTCTTCCAGCTGTGCCTGTGTTTCTGTATTTTAGTTTACATTGCTCCTAAGGGCATCACCACACGGCTGGGAAGTTTCTGGCTGTATTTGTAAATATGTGTATGAGTTCGGCTAGATACATCAAGGTGAGTCATTAAGATGCAGATTGGGAGGCATGACATGTCCAATGAGAGCACCAACATCCACCATTCAGAGGTCAGATCACCAGCCCCCCCACCACATCATGTGCAAGCCAAGTATCTTTGTCATGCAATCAATAAAGACATCAGAACCTTGTCACCCTGTGACATAGGGTCCATCACTGCGAGGGAGATTCAATGACACTCATGCAGACCTGCAGTGCTGCTGGTACTAAGCTGTGTCACACGCACACCCCACACACACACCCCACACACACACCCCACATGCACACCCTTGCCTGACCTGACGATCCCTAAGCACCTGCTTCCTTCTTCAGAGAATCCTTGTCAAGGAATGTTTTCTGAATACTTTCAGCACCAGTCCAAAGCTTTTTGGGGTCACTACAGTCACAGATTTTACATTTAATTGCTCAGACAATGCTGTTTATGCAACATAATTTACAACTTTTGACGCCTTTTAATAAGCTTCTACTGCAGCAATGTAAGTATACACCGAACTCTGCTAAGACTAAGACCAGTAGCCTTGCTTTTGCGAGTAAACAAGATGGTCATTTTACCTTTATGGACCAAATTTCACAACATCTGTAGACATTATACAGAAGATTCCAAGAATTTTTTGGATACTCAAACTTTATTGATAGGTACCAGACTGCTATGATGGAACTCAGATCTAAATCAAACAGAAAATGCAGCATTTGTACTGTAGTAAAATATGATTATTTTGGCGAGAGTAGAATTACAGCTGATCTGATTCCCCATACTGACGTCTTGCTGACCTGAATGTCCTTTAATATCTGGGACACCAGGAGAGAAATGATGCACTGCCCCTTTAAAAGAAATTCATTATCAGGGAACTGAAGAAAACCATAAGTGAGAGTGTAGGATGTAGTCTGTCTGTCAGAGGGTTTAGGTCTGCCCTCTGTGTGAATCGCCTGCTGCCCCATACTCTAACTAACTCATTGTTGGAGAGCTGAGATCTTGTTTTGGGGCACTATACTGCCCCCCAGAGGACACAGCAGCAATCCACAGCAGTGTGGCCTTTGCCAAAGCTCAGGGGTGCTGAAACACAGCAACGTGCTGACCCATCTCCGAGGGGGACGTTGCATACTGGTTTGGGGGGTGAATAGCTGTGAAGTCACCGTGCTTTGGGCAGTGCATCAAACTTCCAGAGGAGCCAGACTGCAGCAGGACACTGCACACTTCAGTGGGAATCTGATCTATCAAATGCAGCCACGTACACCAGGTTTTCATGTTTATGATTTCTTTTGTACAATTTCAGACAGTGTACCTCTCGATTATGTGATATACGCGATTCTGTGTAATGATTCAACATCTGACTGGCTGGGTCTAACATGTTTTATGCCCTGTTTTCTGTCCCACCGTTTCCACAGGCCACCCACCTCTCTCCACTAAACCAGTCTTTCAGGACTTTAGCTACCTGGATAATTTCAGGTTATCTGACGCTAACCACGCAGCAACATTATTGATGACACACGTGAGTGTGGGTTATGGCCAAGTTATTAGTTAATAAGTAATGGCACTGATATTCTAACAGGATTTAAGAAGACGTAGTGTAGGGTAGAGTGTCGCTCTGTGAGTTTAGAATATGTACCCTTGTCTCAAAGGTCACTGGTTTCAATTCCGTGACCAGCAGAGAAATCATATCACTGTTGGATCCTTGATTCCAAAAACTGTTCCAAGAGTGCTGGACAGATGCCTTACCCACTGCTTTGACCCCCAGCGTTACTATTACCCGTGTACATGTATTTTTACAAAAAACAAATTAAAAAATATACTGGTCTGCACTGAAAGGCATACAGTAAACCTCTTGAATTTAATTACACAGATCCGTGTTTAGGTGTGCTCTGAACGTTCCCAGATTTAAAAAAAAAAAGTAATGAAAAGCAAAACTGAAAACATGCCGTTGAAGTGAGGTAATTGTGTCCCAAGCAAAACTGCACCGCCTCTTGAGCATACCTAAATTTTACTGCGCTCCTATTCTATATATTACGGCATTATTGCGGCTAGCGTCTTACGCTGCGACGCACATTTGTAGTTTTCCTGCGTACGTAACGCGGCATTCTGTCAGACAAAATGGCCGCCTTCAGGTCAGGCTATTCTTCGGTCTGTATGGTATCGGCGGTCGTCTTCATATTAACGACAGAATTTGTTCGTTGTAATACTGCTAAAAGGGTGAGCTACCGTCTCACTAATAAAACCACGCTTATTTCTAGCACTTCTGTCATATCGCTAACTAGCTAAGCTTGATTATTCCCGTACAGGATATTTAGCTAGCATAACATCTAGAAGTGATAGCAATAATAACGGTAATAACCCGTGAAATGTGTACGAGTGTGGCTGTTTGCTTCTGCCCGCAGACAGCTGATGGACTGGACGCCGAGGTGGTCGGCTTCTCCGTTCCTCTCGAACACTCTTTCGAGCTTGGTGAGTTCACTCGTGTTCACCTGAGGGTTCTGTGCCGTTCGCTTACATCCACGGCTCGCCTCCTCCGTGTGTATGGGGTGTACGACTTAAGCCTAGCTCATATTTCACTTATCCGTCCCCCGTCACGGTCGAGCACCCATGCCGCATTTGGCAGTGTACGTGAACGTGTACGTGAACGTGTACGTGAACGTTCGCGGTCGGCGGCAATTACACTACCAGACCAGCAGAGGGCACATGTCCTCGTGGACTGAATGAAGCTTTTAAGTAGGCTTAAATGAAGCGTAAGTGGAAGCACACAACAACACCCACACAATGGCGATCGACAGCGATATGCTTTGTCTTCTGCTCTGTCTTCTTGGGAGACGAGTTGTAATTGTGTGGGTGCATCCACACTTCCTCACTCAGCTCTGCTCATTATGAATACTCTCTTCTATCCCTTCTTCAGTGATATCTGTTCTTTTTCATCTGCCGCTGGCATCTGCAAATTTCCAGCGGTGCTCTAAAGTATTCCTTGCACACGTGCAGACAGCGAGCACCAACCTGAAAAATGTAGCTAGACGCAAAGTCTGGGCAGCACACACACACACACAGTCCTCACAGACGCCGCCAGTGACGAAATTCACAATACGTATGAAGTATGAACTACGCTTTCCTCGCCACTCCGGTTGCTGAGCTATATTACTGCTACACGGTTCCTACTGGCAACCACTCATTCGGTGTGTCTGCCCCCAAAGACGACATGCCCCGGTTCCGTGTGCGGGGATCTGTGCAGCTCAGGGGGGGCCGTGACCCCACAGCATCTCTCTGGCAGAGTCCGCTGGCGGAGGAAGACAGGACCATGCTGAAGGTGAGAGACACCGTCAGTCATGTACCCCTTCTTGAGCTGCCAATCAGGTCAAGGTTTAAGGTGGAGGTTTAGCAGATTAAGTAACGTTACCACATGGTGTCAGCAGTGTTTAACAATTCATCTCTGTCCCTTTGGCAGGCGGTGGGTGCAGTGGATGGTCTGTACCGAATCCGAGTTCCCAGGGTGTCTGTGCAGACTGAAAGACAGGCCGAGCATCACATGGAGGGATTCCTGACTGCTTTTGTTCCAGCTGTGAGTGGCTAAAATGGCTTCAGTGAAAGCTGATGCCTCTGGAAAGCGTAAAATCAGCCAGCTTCGCAAAGTGAATGTCCGCATTTAGGGGAAAGCGACCACCATTCCTGCCAATGTTAAGCTCGTTGCATTATGTGTAAAGGCTCATACTAGCCATAACCCATTCTCCTCTTGCTTCAAGTCTGGTCTTCTGGGAGGGAGGACAAGTGGCTCTTATGGCTTTTCTCCAAACTCTAAACCCTTTCTGGAATTTTCTCCAATGCACAGTGCTCTCTGGTGGAGTCTCATCTTAGTGATGTCATCACCCTCCACACTGACGTCACCGGCTGCCTCATCGGTGTCTCCATAGTGACAATCCCTGGGACGTGTCGTGGGACAGAGGTGGAGGATGAAGTTGACCTGGAAGCTTTTAACACAACGCTGAGCTTTATGGGACCTGTCAATGCCCCAGCGTGAGTCCACTGTCATCCTCGCAGTTTTCATGTGGGCTTAGGGTTACAGACGTGCCGTTTGGCAGTCCTGGGCCAAACCACTCCTGCTTTTTTGGCCTTCCAGACCAGAGACAGCGCTGTACATTGAAAGGATGGAGCATGAGATGGAGAAGAAAGCCAAAAACCCACAGGAGCAAAAGTCCTTCTTTGCGAAATACGTGAGTGGAGCCTGACTGGCCTGCTGCCACCCCTAACCCTGTCCTGGCTCTCATTTGTGCCTCTGTCTGCTGTGTCCTCATACTCTATTTCTGGTGCTTAACTGTGTCTTACCCTGGCTGGCTCTGTATGTTTGCCCTCTGCTCTCCTTTTTTGTTCTCTTTGACCCTGTTCTGCACTCTCTGCTTGCTCTGTAGTTTAAAACCCTGTCTTCGGTCATGTCTGCGCTGCGCCTGACCTTGTGCTTCTTCCACGCTGTTCTTTGCTGTGCTTCCTGTGCTGTTTGACACTGGCCATGCTGTGCTGTGCTTTTAAACCAGGCTGTGAGGCACTTTATCCAAGCTGTTCATTGCTATGTTTGACTCTGGCTGTTCTGTGCTGTGTAAGACCAACTGTGCAGTGTTTGATCCAGGCTGTGCTGTGTTTCAGTGGTATTTGATTCTCGGAGGTGCAGTGTTCCTCATGGCTACAAGTTCCACACAGTCCCCAGCAGGGGGAGGCAGAGAGCAGAGCTGAATCTCATTACAAGTACTGTCAGCCACTATGCTCCCTCACTGTGTGTTACTGTGTGTCTGTCTCTCTCTGTGCATGTCATCAGCGTGTGTTCTGTGCTTGTCTTGCCCTGTTTGTTCCAAAAACCTGGATCACTAGTTAGACCGTTTGTGGCACGTGACTCGTCATACTGCTATTGCATGTTGTTACTGCTTGGAGTGTGTGTAGGGGGTGTACGTGCTGATGTCTGCGTGAGCCCCCCCCCCCCCGAGGCCCGCTGCCTCGCCCATGCGCGCCTCCTGCAGTGTTGGTGTTGTCACCTAGGAATCAGGCTGAGATGGATGTGCCACAGCTGTGTGAGCCACCCCAGCAGCCCTGCTCTCCCCAGCCACATTCCTTCCAATGGGCTGGCCTCAGGGCTTCTCTGCGTGTTGGGTTTCGGTGCCATCTAATGAGAGGGACCATAGCGGCCAGCCGGCTCTGCAGGGTACACGGCAGTCCCATTTGGATTGCCCCATGAGCTCCTAGGAACGTGTCAACACAGCATTTGTGCGTGTGCGGGCGGCAAGGGACGATGCTAAATCTGATGATTATGGGCTTCCTCCTGATTGACCTGCACACTGATCAGCACCCCATGTCAGCCGAGCAGCTACCTCAGCTGTACCTGATCAACTGATCAAGGACAGTATGTTACAGCTGGTCTGTCTGTTTGGTCACCATCGACTTTAAAGCTAGCCTCCTCACTGTTCATCTCTCTCCTCCAACTTCTGTCCTCTCTAGTGGATGTACATCGTGCCTTTGGTTCTCTTTCTGATGATGTCAGGAGCACAAGATCAGACTGGGGGCGGGGCTACAGGTGGAGCAGCCAATGGAGGTGGACGATGATTGATGCTGTGGTCAGAGTCATCTCAAGAAACACTGAATTAGATTTACACACACACACTCATGCACTGTTGAATAAATGCAAATGAAGAAACTACATCTTTGATCATACCGTCTCTGACTGCATTTCCTAAATGAATGATAAGTGGTGAAGTATTTATTAAAGTCATCTGTTACTCTAAACTGTGGCCAGGTGTCTGTTACTCTGCAGAAGCAGGTGGAGTTGCTCAGATGGTGCTGGAGGCTTTGTTTAAGGGTCCTTCACAGTTCTCAGTCTTACAGCTTTTCACCATTAATGCTCTTCAAGGCTAATGACATCTAGTGACATATCAGCCTCATTCAGAGGCTCCGTTGTGAAGCTGAGGTGTCATGTGGTTGCGAAGAGCGGTGGGGTACGAGTCTGACACACCGTAGAGGTAAGGAGAGGCAATGAAGCACAGCATATGGCTATTCCAAAAAATGAAAGCTGCTGATCCTCTGGGGTGTTGTGTAGTGGTTTAGGGATTGGTGCCCTGTCCAGAAGGTCACATCACAGCTGGGCCCTTGGACACACAAGGCTCTTAACCCCAGGGTTGCTAGCTGACCTTGTTTTCTGACCCAAAGGCCCTTAACCCCAACTTCTCCAGGGTCATTTTTTGACCCCAAGGCCCTTAACCCCTACTTCTCCAGGGTCGCTTGCTGACCCTGATTTCTGATCCCAAGGCCCTTAACCCCTACTTCTCCAGGGTTGCTTTCTGACCCTGATTTCTGACCCCAAGGCCCTTAACCCCAACTTCCCCAGGGTCACTGGCTGAATCTCCTCTCTGATCCTGCTCTCTGACCCAAGATTTTTGTCACTTTTGTGTCACTTAGGATGAAAAATCTGCTAAACAGATTAACATTTTATCTCAAAAGACAACCAAGAAAATGCTTTTGAACAAAAGAAAACATTTGTTTATTCTCTACATTAAGAACCAGGCTGGACCCAGTAATCCCCAGTGTCTTGTGATAAAGTGGGCAGTAACTTGCTAAAAGTATTAATCAGGTGCCTAAACTCAGAAATGCAAATGAGAGCTGAGGGTTAACACACAGCCAATGGAGATGCTGAGATGTGACATTCTGTAACTTCTATGCTTATGTCTGTCAGACAGCTGTAACCGATAGTATTTTCGGAAGGAGGACAGATTAGAAGAGCTCAGTGAATGATGGGTGGGACCTTCCATGTGAGTGACATTTAGGTTTAGGCCCAGGGTTCTGTGTGAGTGACAAGTCAATTTATTTAGAGGTGAGAAGTCTGAGTGGCAGGCAGGTCTAGAGGGCAATGGGGTTTCAGTCTAAGTGATTGAGAGGGTTGGGGGATGGAGGTTTGTTTGTGTGTGACTGACAGATTTGGGGGTGGGGGTTCTGTGGGAGTGACAGACAAGTTTAGAAGCTCACCTCAAAGCAGCACTCACTTGGTTCTACTGGTGAAGACCAGTCACTGGTTAAAATCTTTCCTTCAAAGCTGCAGGTAGCATTCGTGAAAAACACTGATCATGAAATGTAAGCTTAATCACTGCATTCTGTCTTTTGAAAGATTCCAAATTGCTTTGTTCTATTTACTGTAATATTTAATATTACTACAAATGCAAAGTACTGCTAATAGATTCCTGTTAGGAAAATTTAGTTTATGCACGAGGCTAAGCTGACTCCACATGACCCCTTCATTACATTTGTGGCTTCACAGTAGCTGTTTTCTTAAGTGCATGACTCCACATGACCCCTCCATTACATGCATTACCTTTGTGACTTCACAGTAGCTGTTTGTTAAATGCGTGACTCCACATGACCCCTCCATTACCTTTGTGACTTCACAGTAGCTGTTTGTTAAATGCGTGACTCCACATGACCCCTCCATTACCTTTGTGACTTCACAGTAGCTGTTTGTTAAATGCGTGACTCCATATGACCCCTCCATTTGTGACTTCACAGTAGCTGTTTCTTAAATGCGTGACTCCATATGACACCTCCATTACATTTGTGACTTCACAGTAGCTGTTTCTTAAATGCGTGACTCCATATGACCCCTCCATTACATTTGT
>JAACJT020000037.1:4144868-4159688 GCA_009936485.2 Gymnarchus niloticus
GACTTCACAGTAACTTTGTTAAATGCGTGACTCCATATGACCCCTCCATTACATTTGTGACTTCACAGTAGCTGTTTGTTAAATGCGTGACTCCATATGACCCCTCCATTACATTTGTGACTTCACAGTAACTTTGTTAAATGCGTGACTCCATATGACCCCTCCATTACATTTGTGACTTCACAGTAGCTGTTTCTTAAATGCGTGACTCCATATGACACCCCCCTTTACACATCACATTTACATGTTGTTCATTCGGCAGGCTCATTTCCCCACAGCGATGTACAGCAAGGCAGATTCATCATAGTATAAAATACTTAAGGCGCTACCTCAGGTATGAGTGTAGCTAGGCTAAGATGCCAGTGAGGGACCAGCGACAAAGAAGACTTAAGAGCATGAACAAGGGAAAGTGGTGACAGGAGAGATCCATCGTTTGATGGGTTCCTGGAAGAAGTGAGTCTTGAGGCATTTTGAAGTAGAGTTTCAGGTCCCTACACCATTGAGGGATCATGCGTGAAAATCGTCTACAGTGATACTTCTCACCTCAAGAGGGAATTACCAGGTGAAGGAAGAGGGCCAGATGAAATGACTCAATGGAAGTAGGTACCAGTCTGTTTACACTTCTGAAGACCAGCATCAAGGACTTGAACCAACAAGGAATTGCAGTAGTCCAGCTGTGAAATTACAAATGAATGGACAAGCAGCTGAGCTGCATATTCTGATATATATAATCTGATCTTCCTCATGTTATATCGAGCAAACTGGCAGGATTACGGATTATCAGCAATCTATTATTACCCCTAGCTTCCTGGCAGACCTCGACGGGGAAACCTTTGATGACCCACGTTGTATGGTGATGTCATGTCAGTTGGTAGGGTGGGCCAGGAAGATGAGGAACTTAATTTCCCAATAGGTCCAAGCATCACCCTTTGAGGCTTAATTGGCTGTTGATTATGTGAGTGAGAACAGGGGTGAGTGCAGGAGAGCTTAGAGAAGAGGAGAGGGGATAGAGCCGGGGGACCGGATTAGCAGATAGCAGGTATGTGACTTAATATCTTTCTATACCACATACAAGTCCACGTGATCCCTTTACATACGTGACATTACCGGACCTATCCGTTATATGTGTGACCACATACACGTTATGTTATTTGTTCGTTGCATTCATTGACTCAGCATGACTCATGCATTACAAGTGACTCGTCGCGGTCACCGAACATTTTTTCACGATGTGTTTCAGGGTACTACAGTCGGATATAGTCCATCATCCTTCCTCCAATCATTTATCCTGCTCAGGATCGTAGGGGGCTAGAAGTGGTGCCGAGAGCACGATGCAAGGATGTCAGCTAGGTTAAACCAATGTTAAGGAGAACCCTGAGCATATATGTGGGGATGTAGCACTGAACTGCATGGGAAGGGGGCCATCAGGTTCATGAAGCCCCTGTAGAGCCTGTGGAACTCCGACGTTCTGTTACACCAGCTTCAAATGACATTGCTAACTGCATCTCCACCCCCAGACCCATCCCTCTGCTGACCTATCTCTCCACCCCCCGAAGGAATAAGAGCATAGCCAGGAGGCGAGCTAGCTATTTACCAAACAGGACGCGAGACCACCTCCTGAACGGCACATCCCCGGCCAGAATCATGGCAGACTCCAGGAAATCCGGTAAGGCTCTGTGCTGCCACCAGCGGGAGACGGACCCTCGGACTCGTCCGCATACATCCTGTGCGTGCTTGCCATGAAGAAGGACCCCTTTCCACAATAGCATTTTTTACGTCTTTGAACTGAATTTGTAGAAAGGCTACTGTTAAAAACGTAACCCGTGGGTTTCTATAGAGTATGATATGGAAAGGAGGGTTTTATAAGGCTCTTCTAACAGCTGTAATGGACACTTGGCAGAATGCAGCATCGGGAGACTTGAGTTCTTTTGACACAGAACTGTACGCCATTATACCTGCCTGGGGAATGGTGAATATCTGTCAGTGTCCAGAACACTGGGGTGGTGGGGGGGCAGCCCAAGTGGGCCTAAATAAGCTGCTCGTATTCTGAGGAACATTAACTACCTGGACTGAAAGAAGCAGTACCTGCAGAAAGGGGTCTTTTTAAAGCTACACAGGACAGGGCTGCTGAGAATAATATGAGTTTCAGGGATATTGGGATTAGCGGGCATCCCCTGTGTCAGCCGTTTAGATCCCACATTCAGAGGCTCCACAGATGAGCAGGTAGTCTCCAGTTATCACTCTGTTTCGTTAGGTAAACACATGGAGAGGCGGCCTCGTCACTCGCTGATTTATAAAGTGATTACTTGTTTACTGAGTGGCGAGAGGGCAGCCAGCCCAAGTGCTTTTTCACTTTCCTCGCCTGCTGTGCCTCATGCCCCATCAGTCACCACCTGTTCTAGTGTGCCTCCTCTCCTCACCGCTTCCCCTCTTCTCCTCTTTCACGATGATCTTCCAGTGCTTTCATGGTTCCCTCCTGGCCGGCTGTCTTGCTTCAGCCTCTTTGGATCCTGTGGAAATTTCTTGCTGCTTCCTTTCCGATATGCCAGCATCATCTCAGCACTGCACTCCTGCTAATCGGGAGCTCCACCATCACCCAGTCTGACTCTATCTGTCCTCAGGCGGAGCAGGCGAAGTACTTCGCCCTGTGTTGGTCACGTGTACTGCAGGGCGAGTGAAGGACAGCAGAGTGGCATGGAAATGCCCACTGGCCGTACCTCATATAGGGGGGCAGGGATCTCCCCCTGAAGGTCCTGTCAAGACAGGGCTGCTGGGCAGCTCCCTGTTCCTCCGTCTCTGATTATTCAGCCATGCTGTAAAGGTGTTTTAAAGACTATTCCTGTCTGCTTAACATTCCTCTCATCCCTTCCCCTTTTGGCTGTTGAGTCATTCTTGTTTGTTCACCCACCCATGGTTCTCTGTCAGTCTCCATTTCACATGCGTGTTTCCTG
Source organism: Gymnarchus niloticus (assembly GCA_009936485.2). Taxonomy (NCBI): domain Eukaryota; kingdom Metazoa; phylum Chordata; class Actinopteri; order Osteoglossiformes; family Gymnarchidae; genus Gymnarchus; species Gymnarchus niloticus. The sequence continues at coordinate 4,147,820 of JAACJT020000037.1, forward strand.
CCTCATAAGCAGCATGGGGTTATTCCCCAGTCCATTCTGGGACGGATACAGCCTGCTCATCCAGGTCCACCTCCTGCTGCTTCTCTTATCCTGAACAGCTGCTCTGGTGAGGTGCCTTTCCAGGCTAGTCCAGCATGTCTAACCCGACACGAGTGCTGGACATTTTAGAGGCGTGCCGCGGGTCAGCCTCAGTGTGTGGAGCACACGGCCCAGTAGTTATTTCTTGATCTACATTCAAGCCCACATTGCAGTGTGATATAGTGCCTGTCCTTTCGAAACCCAGTGGCTCGTGTCAGTCTGAAATGCATGATTGTCAGACCTGCACTGCACAACTGCCAGTCACATTCAGCAGATGCGGGGCAGCAGGCTCAGATCACTATCGTCGCTTCACAGTCTTGACCAAAACCCTTGACTAGCTGTGGAGACAAGGCAAGCTTCTTTTCACAATAATTAGAGGTTATTCGTAAAATATGCATCCATCTCCCCTCTGCTCGGGGCAAAGCTTTCAGTGGACCAGTGAAAATTAATGGCGGGAATGAATTGGATTTTTCGTTTTCCAGTGAACAGGTACTTAGAGGTGAGGTCCGACCCATAAGCTTACATCAAAACCCTAAGCGTGAAGGTCCAGACCAACCCACGTTTATGCAGCCCGAAGACCCAACTGTCATGCAACATGGCCACCTAACGGGCATCTGTACCAGACCATGGAGCTGTTCGGTGGTCCATTATGCTGCTGGTACAGGAGCTCACAGCTTTCAAGTTACAGAGACCCGTCATGACGGGAAAGGACCTGCTGGATGGCTCCTACGGAAGATGACTGTTCAGCGATCAACCCCCACGCTTCTTTAAATGGAGGTTATGTACTGTAGGACAGGCGTCATGTATCATAGGGGCATATCTCAGATAGCCGCCACCTCCCTTTCTCCTGATTGGTGCATTCCTCAGCTGTTTTTTATTATGGGGGACTGTCACTGGCCTGTAGCTCAGATAGTCGCCTCCTCCATTTCGCCTTGTAGGTGCGTTCCCCAGCCTTTCTTTGTCACGGGGGCCTGTCATTGGCCTGTAGCTCAGTTAGCCACCGCCTGCCTTTCTCCTGATTGGTGCATTCCCCAGCTGTTTTTTATTATGGGGGCCTGTCATTGGCCTGTAGCTCAGTTAGCCACCGCCTGCCTTTCTCCTGATTGGTGCATTCCCCAGCTGTTCTTTAAGTGAGTGAACTATGCAAATGTGTGCCTCTCTCCTGCCCAGCAGGCCTAAGAGCAGGTGTTCCCTGTCTGTATGCCCTAGCCCTGAGTATGACATTTACGCCTTGATGGTGGGTGGGTCTGGCAGCAGTCGTGGGGAACATTTTAGCCCGGGTTTTCAGCAGTGAGACTGATGCAGCCAGAAGACACTGACCTGTCATGTGCTGCCGATCCAGGGATGCAGTTATGTTTACAGTCATGTTCGCAGGCCAAGAATGTACAGATGGCTGCTAAAGAGCTTCCCCACTGATCCCGCCCCTTCCTGATGCTGTGATGACAAGCCCATTGCTTCACAGACCGGTGGGCTTGCTGAGGCCGGTCAGGTGACCTTTCTGCCTTAGTTCAAGAACTGCAGTCCATGGTCTACCAGTAATCCATCACTGTCAGCAGCTCTGGGCTACGCGATGCCACAGATTTGTTCAGAAGCAGAATTAGAGCTACCAGTAGGCTTATCATATGACAGTCTGGAAAATATAGGCTCTCTCACTTTGAGAATACACAGACAGAAATTTAAGGGAACACCTACCTCTCGTAGAATTAAAGGGAAAGCCTACTTCTCACAGAAATCCAGGTGCAGAAACAAGGTGTAATGGGCTGTCATGCTGTCTCCATTAAGGGGAGGGCAGCTGCCCTGCTAACCCACTGTCACCAGAGGTGACCCTAACAAAGCGAGATGTGTGCTGGCCCTTCTTGTGTGCCACACAGCCATTTTCATATAGTTGCTGCTGGTAGGTAGCTTGTGATTGGACGGCACATGTGTGACGTCATCGATACAGTCTGACCTCTGGCCAAGCCGTATGGTGTGATTTAGGGAGAAATGACTGTTTGATACATTCAATGAAGCGCATTAAATGAGCAAAGTGACACACAGTAAGGGCCAGTCGGTGCGTTAAGCCGATGGCCCCATTAGTCTGGTCACAGCCTGCATTTGGCTGCGGAATCCCCTCATCTGTCCTAGTGATGCCTGAGTGTCACCTGCAGGAAATGAGAACGTGCCCCATGAGTCCTTGTTCTGTCTTCCCACAGCTGTATTTCCTGTCTATGAGCCTAACGTCCCAGAGCCCCAGACACGGGAGGACCTGCTGAAGTGTAAGGACATGTTCACACTATTGTACCCAGAGCTGCATGCGGGCACTGAGAAAGCACTACAGGCTGACTGAGACACGGCTGGTAGTGGCTACCTCGTGCTCTTCTCAGTACCCATGCGTATCTTTGCCTCAGATTGGATCCCCCTCTCCCTGGACGACAAGACAGCCCAGAAGCTTCTGTGGATTTCAGAAGGCTCGTCCAAAGTGTCTCGCCTGTCTGAAGATGTGTGCCCCTACCTGGACAGGCCAGAGCGCTACGACCACTCGCCGCAGGTAGGTCTGCCTCGGCATTAGCGGCGGCCTCGGCCCCACCCCCACTCGCCGCACGTAGGTCTGCCTCGGCATTAGCGGCGGCCTCGGCCCTAGCCCAAAGTGGCTGGATCTTCACTTTTATGTGTACGTCTCCCTCCAGGTGCTCTGCAAGGAGAAGGTGTGGGGAACACGAGCCTACTGGGAGGTGAACTATACAGGCTGGGTGGTCGTCGGGGTGGTCTATGAGGGAGCCCCACGCAAAGCGCAGGATGGTCCGTGTGGCATCGGAGAGAACGACGGCTCCTGGGGCGTCGGCTGGACTGGCTCCTGCTACCAGATCTGGCATAATGGGAAGAACGTAGACATCAAAGGCAAAAGCACACCAGTGGTGGGCATCTACGTGGACCAGCCAGCAGGCGTCCTCAGCTTCTACTCGGTGGAGCAGGAGGGTGAAACAAGTGGTGTTCACCTGCTGTACCAGTTCAAGACCAGTTTCAGACAGGCCCTGCTGCCTGCATTCTGGGTGGGGGGCAACTCCTTATGCTGCATTCAGAAAAAAACAGAATGAAAGGCAGGGAGGATGAGGGAGTTAGAAATGGGGAAAGTGGGGGAAGGACATGGCATAAAATAAACCCAGGAAACTGAGGATGGTGAATCAGATTAATTAAAGCTGGAATATTCACCCTCTAATGTCCTTGTTCTTATAATTGGTATGTATGAATGTTTTAATGCAAGTTAAAATGGTAATATTTTGTTGTTATAGGGGACAGCGGACTGTTGTGCGAAAAGTGGAGAAGGCGTATGTGTGAGGGATGTTTGGCTTGGTGCCTGTTTCTGTGAAGGAGCCTGGGATTCAGTCACAAAAAAAAAAAACATTTGCTAAAGTTTGAGTGTCACTTCAACCGTGTTAATTTTTAACCCTCAAAAACACATTGGACTTACTTCACAAACTGTGAAATATTCAGAATGTTATCCTTTCCAGAGCATTTTTTCCTGACCATGGTCAGTGGTGAGGCACTCCACCCCCTACTGGTCATTCAGTGAGCTGCAGCCAGCTCTTTATTATACGAGACCGTACTTCCAGGGTATGTACCACTAACACTACAGTGAGGACCTCTGCATTTGCATTATGAATTCTTACGCAGCATGTCTTTGAATATCTGCTCTTTTCTGACTCCATTACAGTTCCTCAGCCACACAGCATCCTTCACCTCCAGCTGCCTCCTTACCTTTCTCCATTCCCAAGAACACAATTGCATGACCACAGGAAAAGATCCACAGAAGCCTTGAGCTTTGTATCTTTATTTAAAATGTTTTCACGTACTTGTCACAATGTCAAACAAAAAGAGCCGAGAGCCAAGAACGGCTTAGTGTTCAAACCTGTGACCTGCTCCATGCTGCCAGTATGAATGTCTTCTCACTGGTGGCCAAGCAGTCAAACAGACGTTCACCTCCCTGTCTGCACAATGGGTTAGCGTCTACAGATCTGAGAAGATCCGCCAATTAATCCCGATTGACCCAGCAGCCGAACACATGCAGTCAGTCAGGCCTAAGCATTAGTGTCAGCTGGAGGATTAATGACTCAGTGTACACAGTATAAGGTGTGAGTGAGTCTGTCTGTCAGTCATCACTCCGCCCCCCCCCCCCATGTCCATGTACGCTTCTCAGTGCTTCAGGGAGAAATCGCCAGTGTTGAGGCGAGGGCGTGGCAGTCCTCCAAACATCTCGGTACCATCCGTAGCACATGGGGCCAGGAGAGCTTGCATGCTGGCAGCAATGTGCTCCAAGTCAGGGCAACCAGGCTGAGGGGGCAGGGGACCATGAGTACCAGCACCAACAAAGGGAGAATGGGAATGTGGGGGAATGCAGAGACTCACTCACCCGCTCCCCACTGTGGCTGTCCCCCTGGGCTGTACGACTGCACCTGTACCCCCACACAGGCACAGACACAGGCAGGGATCGTGCTATAGAGGGCGGGTGACCACGGGAGGACAAGTGCCCCATTGCCATGCTGCGAGAGGGGGGTGGGGCATCCTCACTCAGGGAGCCTGTGGCACAGAGCAGCAAATTACAGCCCTGGACAGGGAGCCACACCTACAGGGTGTGTCAGATGAAAGGCACAGTAAAAGCACAGGCAAGGTCTCACCATCGGTGCTCTCCTCCTCCGCGTCAGACTCGAAGAACGGCTCACAGTCACGTGACAGGGAATCTTCATCCATGGAAAAGACCCCTGAGAGGAAGAGCCCATTACTGGGAGTCCTCTTCACATCCAGCAGTAAAAACACAAAATTATTTGCTGTACCTGCCGTCTCATTCAGGTTAGCCCTCCTGCTCTCCATATCCTCCTCCTCCTCCTCCTCCTCTTCTTCTTCCTCCTCCTCCTCCTCCTCTTCCTCCTCCTCTCCCCCTCCCTCTGGCCTCTCCCTGATACTCTCCACCTCCTTCACAACTGCCCTCTCCCGATCTCTCTCCCCATTTGCTTTCTGTGCAGCCAGCTGGCCAATAGCAGGGGCCGCGTTATAGATTGACGGGTAGCTCTGCGAATACAGTCGTGTGCTGGGGCTGACCGTGCCAGTTCCGCTTTCACCCATCAGAATCTGAAAGAGACAAACGGCGAGCAAACGAAGGAGCTAAACCTATGAAGCGGCCGCATGGTTTATCATTTCCCACCGGCGTCTCTTAGCCAGGTGACAGCTGAGGTGTCTGGGGTACATTTTGCTCTCTTGTGGTGCAGCCAATGTCATAAAAAGCCAGAGGAACAAAGACAGAAGCACAGGTGTATCACCTGGCCGGCCCACTCACCCCCCGGCCTCCAGGCTGAGACACCACGTGGGCCCCCTGGCCAGTGCTGCTCGCCTCCCCCATACCGCCACGGACCTGCCTCTGGGCCGTCAGCGCCGAAGCTGAGTGGAGTACGGCGATGTCGTCCAAGTAACGGCGTGTAGCCTCTGCCAGTGCCCCCTGACCCCATGCGTGGTACGAGTATTCGCACCTTCGTCCACCATCCCACCCCGAGCTATGGTCTCCTTCGGGTCCAGAGGGCTGGAACCTCTTGTTAGCAGTGATGATGGCTAGATCACATCCCGATTTCTGGCAGTAGGCCTCCGCAGCAGAAAGCAGGACCAACCAGCTCTCTTTGAAATTGTCTGGGATCTCAGGGTTAGACTGAGTCACAGAGGCCATGGCTGACCTGGTGAGGGGATAGTCAGGACTTTTATTGGTCAAATATAGAGTAAGTGACTAAAACATCTGCACGTACAATTCCAGGAATGGAGAATGTTTGGTCAGTGAGAATGCAGTCGGCTTGCGAACATGCTGTCCTGCTTGCCGCGGTTAGCTGACCTTCAGTCCACACGGCTGTAATCGCTGCTTCTGTATGGAGAGCAGAGACTCCAGTCTGTGTGAAAACCTCAGTCCATCAGTCCTTTCTTCACAGATGAGCTCTCCGGGTGTGAAATTGCCAGCTTGTAGCCAGTGCAACTTCTGTTTGTTCCTGCAACCCCTAAAAGAAAGAAGAAATCTACTGCATTACGAGACACGGTGCTGAATGCTGGGCTGGGCTGGACAGGGCAGGGCTGGACTGGACAGGGCTGAACTGGACTGGACAGGGCTGAACTGGACTGGACAGGGCTGAACTGGACAGGGCTGGGCTGAACTGGACAGCACCCAGTAAGCTTAGGGACGGACTGAGGGCGCCCATGTAACACGACCGCCGTCCTGTGAAGGCGCTACACGTCGTTAACGGAACAAAAACACGGCCAATCCTGCGCCATATTCCCGAGGGTGTCCCGCCAGCCCGGGCTTCGTCTTAGCCGTGACGACCCAAACCCGGAGAGCTGCCTCCCAGCTTCGGGGGTACGGAGCCATGCAGCGACCGCCCCTCACGGCGCATGCGCGTCAGCCTGTTTGTTTATTTGCTCCTTCGCTTTCCTGGCGACCTCTGCGGCAGGCCAGCGCATCATAAGCGCATCATAAACGCGCACAGAGCCCCGCAAGGTCGGAGCAGGCCCTCGGTATACTCACACACACCGTTCCTCGGCCTCCCTCCTCCGCCCGCGGACCACAGCTCGCCGCCTAGCTGTTTACAGTCGGCCAACGCGCACGTAATGCACGCTTCCGGACGTGCGCGCCCCCGACGCCCTGCGTGTGCGAGTGCTAGCTTCAGACGCGTCTTCGCGGACGGGCTGATGCTGATCCGTCCAAATAGATATAAGCACAAATAAACCATATATCTGTGTGCGAATGGCGACTTGTGTAGGGAATATGGCGCTTGACTGTGAGAATCAACGTCTTTATAGGCGCGTAGTAAAGTCAACCTTAACGGGACCGTTTTGATCCTGTCAGCTGGTTCTCTACCAGTGCAAAACATGTGCTCTGTTTTCAGTTATACAAAATGCTCTAATTGAAATCTGCAGTAGTTAAATAGGCAGTGCCGAAAACGTAATGAAGTGAAATGTAATTTCGCGCATGCGCGCTGCAGATTGGGTCGCAACTTTCCGCCTGCACGTGACTCCATATGCTTATGTAAAGAGCCGCGCACTGATTGGCTGATGCGCCGAGACGTCGGCGGGGGGCGGAGTTCCGGAAGACGGACGTACGAACGTATGGCGCTGCGTCGTTAAGAGCAGACCGGCGACGGCAATGGAGGCCGAGGCGGACAGTCCGAAGGTGCGGTGCGCTCCTCTGTAATCCTCGTAAACACTGGCAATGTGTGCTGCCGCTTCTCGAATCATCCTTCAGACGTTTAGGCCGCGAATGGCGCCACTTCGGAAAGCTTCCGTGTCATTAACGAGTTACTTCGGGTTAGCTGCGTAGTTCCTGTCGTCGCCCTTAGACTGTGTTTAAGTTCCCATAAGAAGGCATAGCGTGACCCCCTGTGTTTGGTACCCGGATGTAGGGGTCATAAGTGAAGCGCCCCCGAAACCCTGCTAAAGCTGCTTCTTGGCGTCGTTTCTGTTGTCATGGGGTATGGGGGTATTTCACAATCTGCTGTAGGGTGTTACGTCACGTCACGTCACGTGACGCAGAGTCAGTCTTTCTCCTGAATTTGCTCTCCTGAATTTGCTCTCCTGCTGTGAGCCATGCAGCATGTCTCTGCTCCATAGCTGGTGTTCGAGAAGGAGGGGGTGTACCTTCACATTAACGCCAAGAGGAGTAACCAGGAGGCCACCATCCCCGGCTTCATCCGCATTGTGGAGAGGGTGAGTGGCTGAGAGGCCTCAGTGATGAGAAAAACTAGGCTTTGAAAACCCACAGCGGCTGGGATTATCGTGTGCTGTCAGTCACTGCCCAGTTCAGCCAACAAGAGCCAAGTGGTGATTGACAGGCCATGAGAATCCCATGTCTCTCATCAGACAGGTAATTCTTTTTGCTGGCTTATTTGTGTAGACAGTGATCTCAGGCAGCTGTTCAGTAAGGGGGTTATTTAAAGCTGGTAATAGATAATTGCTACAATTGCTTGCTTTAGGGTGGGGAACCAGCTTTAGAGTGGAGCCCCCTTGAGGAGCAAAGAGGAAGTACACCTGCTGTCTTCTATACTAAAAAGGTAACTCAACTGAAATACAAATTCTAAATGTCCAGGGAAAATCGAAAAATAATGAGAAATGCTCAGATGTCGTGCCGATCGGAGTTTGCACAACGATGATTATCAGCATTGGTGACATTTCATTTGGCAACTGTGTCCAGTTCTGCTCTGGTTGTTTCCTTTACAGGATGGGGATGGGGGAGAGGAAGAAACAAATTTTGACCCAGGGTACGAGCCTGACTGGGCTGTCATCAGTACTGTGAAGAAGCCTGGAGAGCACCCGCCAGTGCGAGAGACTGGTACTGCAGCAAGGAGCTTTTTTCCGGCCTTGTTCTTGTATATCAGCCGTGCTCTTCCCACGCTGGTGTTCAGCACTGTCTGCTCTTCCAGGTCAATGGGGCTCCTTCTCTCTACCGCTCTCTGAGCTGTACTCCTTGCGTCGTGCGCGCTTCTCCCTGGGACGGAATTTCCTGGTGCTCACCAGCAGGGAGGGCCATTCACTTCCTCCACTACACTTCCACAGGGGGGGCACTATGGAGTTGCTGAGGGCCTTGCAGCGCTACATTATTCTGGCTCCGTAAGTCTGTGTGTGTGTGTGTGTGGCAGCACATGTGTGTGACAGCACGTGTGTATGTGGTGTGTCTAAGCCCCGCCCACTCTTGCATTTCAGCTCTCCATTGGATGGGAGGCTCTTTCTTGCCTATCCACACCACTCTGAGGCTCTGTCTCAGTCAATCGATGAGCTCCAGCTGTTTGATGACAGCAACTCGGACCTGGTTTCTGTGAGTCCCTCTTCGTACTTGCGTAGTGAATTATGAATGATGTTTGTGTGCGTAAGCTGGTTTGTGAATTGTGCGTGTGCTGCTCTCTTATTGTGATAAGTACCGTACACGTCGAATGCGCTTGCTAGACGCTAAGTTTTTCCGTAATGTTTTACACTCATTTTCAGACAGTCACCAGAAAATTAAACGGTACGTGAAACATAATGAACACAGAAGAAATTTTTAAGAAAGCTGACGATTGTCTCTAAATGTCAGCTTCTTCAAAAGAGCCACCATTTGCTGTGGTGACGGCTTCACGCCCCTGAGGCGGTGTTCAGTTCACCAGTTGGAGCAGGAAGTCAGTCTAGCTTTCTTCTGGCTTTCGGAGGGCACCTAAGGGTTGCTTTGCTTTGACTCTTCTGTTCAGTTCTACCTTTCTTAGATCTGTGGGACTGAGACTCAGCAGGCCAGGCCAGATTTGAGGTGATTTTTTGAGTTCTTGTATTGCTGAAGAATTAGGGACTGACCGTCAGCTGTAAGCCTAAAAAGTAACACACATGCCGTGGATTTGTCACTGGTCACTGACTCTGTCACCAGCAAATCAAGTTTTGACCATTACACTGACTCTGGTTTGACACATGCAGAACTGAGTCCCAGTTTCATTTCACAAGAAATACTTCTTGTTTATAAAGATCGCATTTAAGTCAATTCACTTAAGTATAGATATGGGATAATGAAATGTTAATTCAAATGCATAAAGTAAAGCTAAGAAGCATGCAGATGTTTGGCTGGAACCGTCTGTGTGACTAAAGGTGACCACAAGGTATACATCAAATGTTTCCTCAGAGGTTTATCCATGATCCGTATGCCACGACCTTCGGGGGCTTCTCTAAGGTCACAAATTTCTTCCGTGGGGCACTGCGCCCCCCCAACTCTCCCCTTCAAAGCCGACCCACCCAGGATGCCCACGGCCCCCTGCCAGTTGATGAGGAACCTGGGTTCGAGCTCATAACCTGTGTAAGGCCTGGCCTTTTAACACATCATGTGGCCTTTCTCATGTGGGCAAGGGTCTTACTGTACCCCTTTCAAAGGGATGGGTGTGCTGTATGAGGAATGCCCCTCATTTTTATAAAAGGACTGCCTTTCAGGCACCAGGGTGATGCTATAAAGAACTTGGGTGATTTTGGGGTCTGTCTTAAACCGTCTTTGTTTACCAAGGGGGTGGAGCTTGGCCCAAGACCAGAAGTAAAGAGAGGCCAGCCTCTGGACATGTGGGAGGAGCTCCTAGACGCTGAAGGGCGGGTTCTGGAGCCCCAGAAAGTCAAAGAGATGGTGTTCAGAGGAGTGCGTGTCTTTCTTCAGACACTATGCCTCTGATTGTTTTTATACTTGTCACTTTAATCCTGCCCGGTATCCATCGTCTTCCCTCAGGGGATCAGCCCGTCACTGCGGAAAGAGGTCTGGAAGTTTCTGTTAGGCTTCTATCCGTGGGACAGCACAGCGAAGGAGAGGGAGGATATAGTGAGAGTCAAGACGTGAGTCTTCCCGCCGTCATCTGTACTTGTGTCCTCTCTCATGTTGTGCTCTTCTGTGCCCTGACATTTCCTGTTTCCTTCTCAGGGATGAGTATTTTAGGATGAAAGTGCAGTGGAAGTCTGTCAGTGAGGAGCAGGAGATGAGGAACTCCCTCCTGAGGGGATACCGTAGCCTGATAGGTCTGCCTTACTATCCATCAAATTCATCCTGTCCATGATTGGATGGTGCTAATGTCTGAGTACTATACTGCAGCCGATAGCTTCTTAAGTCCCCCTCTGTATCCTAGAGCGTGACGTCAGCCGGACAGACAGACAGAACTCGTTCTTCTCCGGGAACGAGAACCCAGGCCTGATGCTGCTGCATGACGTTCTGATGACGTACTGCATGTACAACTTTGACTTGGGTGTGTTGGCCTTCGCTGTCCTGGGCTGCGTGGCTGCGTCTGCCTTTGTGTGATCGATCTTAACGGCTGTGGGCCTCTTCTCCTCAGGTTACGTCCAAGGCATGAGTGACCTCCTCTCCCCCATCCTCTTCGTCACACAGAATGAGGTTGAGTCCTTCTGGTGTCTTACTGGGTTCATGGAGCATGTGGTGAGTGGAGGGCCATGGAAGTGCTCCGCCCCGCCTCGCCCATCCGTCTGTCCATCTTTCTCTCTCTCTCCCCCCCCCCATCTCTCAGCACCAGAACTTTGAGGAGTCCCAGGAGGCCATGAAGCAGCAGCTCTTGCAGCTCAGCGTGCTGCTGAAGGCCGTGGACCCTGAGCTCTGCGACTACCTGGGTAACTCCAGCCATTCAGAGGCACCTCGTGCTTCTGTGCTGTTTTTGTTACGTCATCCTAGCCACTGGGGGGCGCTTTATTTTTATGGTTCACTTTGTTTTTTTTCTTAGTCAGGCATGTGTGATTTTCATTTATTGTAAATTTTGAATCCTGATGTTATCAAAGTGGCATTAAAATCAGGTGTATTTAACCCCTTGTTCTCCCTCTGATTTCCCCTTTGCTCTCGTGCTCTCCCTGCCCCACAGACTCACAGGATAGTGGATCACTATGCTTCTGTTTCCGCTGGTTACTGATCTGGTTTAAAAGGGAGTTCTCCTTCGAGGACATCCTGACCCTCTGGGAGGTAAGGACATGTGCGGTCTGAGTCTAGTAGCTCCCTCTGCCCCCCCCAGTGCACCCTTCATCTAACCCAACATATTGCTCCAGGTGATGTGGACTGGCCTTCCTTGTGCCAACTTCCACCTGCTGATGGCCTGTTCCATCCTTGAGTCTCAGAGGGGGGAGCTCATTGGCTCAGACCACGACTTCAACACTATCTTAAAGGTACTGTGAATGAAGGTGATGGAGGCAGTGTTGACGGTTGCCCCCCCCCCCCCGCCCCCGCCCGCGCCCCCCCAGTCGGCCGCCCCACCCCCCCCCCCCCCCCCCTCCGCCCCCACCCCCCCCCCCCAAACACATCAAATAA
>JAACJT020000037.1:4199718-4241161 GCA_009936485.2 Gymnarchus niloticus
TAGTTTCACGATTCAAACACCGGCACAGATCATGACCAATGACGGGGTGGATTCTCTATAATCTATTTTTAATCAAACTTAAAACAATATAATTATTCTAGACTATAATTTGCAATGTAATGCACAAGTTCACAATGACAAAATTTTACTGTATCTCGCACAACTTGTAGTACATAAATTATGATGAAATGCATTTGTAATGTTTATCTTTTTATTAAAATACTTAATACTGTATGTGTAATATTTATGGAATCAAGAAAAAGTAGAATTCAATCCTGTGTCCTGTAATTCCAACACAGTTCCAAACCTGTTTCCCTAGAGTTCCAACTCGCAATTCCAACTCCAGGAAGTGAATTGGATTTTACCATGGATTCATGAATGGCCTCAACCCTGTTTATAGTAATAATAAATATGCTTCACATGTAATAAGAATCTGTCCACTTGGGTGTTTTAAAAGGCATACGTTTTGTCGGTCAATGAGAATGATTTGCGTGCATCCTGTCTGCCACTGTGTTCTGACCAGATCCACCGCACAAGTCAATAGATGACATCACAGCAGATGAATTCAGAGACCTTCTTAACTTCAATCTTGTGAGTTACTTCCTCACTGCCAAGGTACGATCCCAAGTTGCTGCCACGCCTCTCACGGTTAATGCAGCTTAGGCATCCTGTTTGCATAACGTTAGTACAGCGCTACTTTGTTGTTAGTGCAGTTGACCACAGTCTTAGTACACTGCTATCTTGCTGGCACACTGGTACCAAGATGTTCCTGCCATTTTAGCTCAGAGATCTCTGTAGAATCAGTCCCCTCCGCACTGGAGCTCACCTCGCGTGTGGGCCCAGCTCCTCTTAATAAAGTATCTATCTATCTATCTATCTATCTATCTATCTAAATCTCTCTCCCTCCTTGTTTGTATGTCTGCTGATGCACAGCAGAATGTTTTTATGCTGTTGTTAGTGCTCACGCCTGTGTTTGCCACACTCTGCTCCTCAGTATGCCCTGCCCTACCTCCGGCGTTGCCAGGGTAACGTGATCAATGTGTCCAGCTTGGTGGGCACCATCGGCCAGAAGCATGCAGTTTCGTATGTGGCAACTAAAGTGAGCTGTGGCCGTGTCGGACAGAGTGTAGTCAGTACTGTCACTGATGTCATACGCTTTTATACAAATGATACGTCTGCCTTACAGAATTGACTAAAGCTTTCCTATTCTTATATTTTGATGTTTTTGTACTGAGTGGTTCACACCGATTTCAGTGCGGTTCTGCACATACATAGTATTCCTGTTATTCCACTAGGGGGCGATCACAGCTATGACTAAAGCAATGGCTATAGATGAAAGTCAGTACGGGGTTAGAGTAAACTGGTGAGTATTTCAACAGTCCTTCCTCTTCTTATCCAGTTCATGTACATGCCCTTTTTTACTGCGCTTTCATGCATCATAGACTGACAGCATCAGGCAGGGACTTATCTGACTTGCATGGTAGCCCATATGAGGCTGTCCTTTATTGTTTAGTGTGTTGTTTTGTGATTTTTGTTTCTCTAGATAGGTACATAATTTTGCAGGTTGGCACAGTCGTGCCTTTATTGAAAGTACAGGGAATCACACAAACTGAAGCCTTTCCTTGGGCGTTTTAGCATCTCTCCGAGCAACATAATGACCCCGCTTTGGGAGGAGCTAGCCGCTCAATCGGAAAATGCGACCGCTGCCATCAAGGCTGGGAAAGATGCTCAGGTGAGTGTGGTGACCAGCAATGTCACATGAGAGGGTCTTTTAATGGTCCCGACCGTCACTCACCATCCACAGTACTTCACACTGGCTTACTATTCTCCCCTCACAGCTGATCGGTCGAATGGGAACGGACGCTGAATGTGGATTGGCTGCTTTGTTCCTGGCTGCTGATGCCACCTTCTGCACTGGTATTGATTTACTACTGAGTGGGGGGGCTGAGCTTAACTATGGCCACAAGAGCCAGATTGGTTAGTTGGATGACCAGGAAAGTGGTAAAGAACTAAAATTCTACTATACAATGCTGTAATGTCATTAGTTTGGTTAAGAGCCTTGAAGATGATTTTCAATTGAAGTTTTGACTGAAGAACAAGTTGAGAAAGGAGAAAATGCATTAACTCGGCTGTTAGTGCAGATGCAGTCATGCTGTGCAGCACATTGCTGTAAGCTGCAGCAGCAGACCTAAGCACCGTGCCGTGTTACGACTGTGAATGCCACAGCCAGTCCTGCTGACAGACCCTCCCCTCCAGTGCTGGTGATTATTTGGACCAATAAAAGTCTTTGTAGCACATGTGCGTCATGTCCATTCATATGCTGAATATCTGGCGAGAAGGAGCGAGACGAAAGCCTTCAGCTCTCCAGGTCACCTAATCCGGCGGCACCATTTCGCAAACAGCAGCCAGCGTCACATGGGCCACGCCAGGCTGTTCACACACGAGTGTCCCTCAATGAGATTGTGGCGATGGGGGGGGGGGGTGAACAATGCACAGATCATCCTGATCTTTATTGCAGACAATCCTGACATAAAATTTCCAGAAGGAACCCGGGCTGAGGAAACTGCATCCTCCGCTTCCCGGTCCTCAGTGCCACGCTGCAGCTCGGAGCGGCCGGATCTGATCCAGAATCGGCAGGCGGGGGGGGGGGCGAAGTGAGCTTCGGCGGATGCGTGCCGGGTTTAACGTGGTCCAAAGTTCCCGAGCGGAGGGAGCAGCGCCATCAGGCTTCCTCCTCCGGAGCCGAAGGCACATCGAGAAGACCCCCAGCTCCAGGTAGTGTTCCGAGCCCGCGTCCCCCTGCTCCGGCCGCGCCGTCGGACTCGGTCCGGTACCGACTACGCCGAGCCCAGTCGGACTTCGTTGTGCTTCGATTCCCGTTGTCAGTTTTTTTCGCCAGCTGTGAAATTTGGTGTTTTTTGCACTCGCTAAGTGTACAGCAGCTGGCTGTGTGTGTGTGTGTGTGTGTGTGTGTGTTAAAAACCTTCTGTAAGAGCGAGCGGGCGCGCGGCGCGTGTGTTAAAAACCTTCCGTAAGTGCGCGCGGGCGCCGGGTGTGTTACATTGTAGCCGATTTTCTTCCGTTAGCGTAGCGGCGTGCCGTTTAACGGCAGTAACCGCAATAAGACCACACAGTGCGTGTGTGTTCAGAAACACGGGCAGTGTACGTGAGCTACTTCGCGATACTTTGATACCAGTGAGTCTAGAATCGCCGGCCGTCAGCTGAAGTCACTTTTCTGTTGCTCTTACACACGTTCGCCCAGCCAAGTCCTTTCCCTTCATATAGCTTTGATAGATAAGGTGGCAAACGTAAGTGAAATGTCGCGTAGGCAGTCTACATTTTAAGGGGAACTTCCACAAAAGCGAGGTAGGAAGCTGCTGTGGGTCCGCAGTGGAATTGATGATGGCGCTACTTGGAAACTTCACAAGTACTGGCTTGAGTGGTACACCTGCTTTAAGGCACCCTACTAGGGTGTTTCTGTAGTTCCAGCTACCTGTAGACAGTGCCCACTGGATCCCCACTGCTGCCCAGGCCTGTTGTGAGGAGGTCCTGGTGACCGTGGACCTGCTATGATGCAGCCAAGGCTGTTGGTGTGTGTGACATCTCTGCTGTCAGATAAATCCTCCTAATTCCACCTTCCCTTGGCGCTATATCAAGCCGATGTGTTTTCTGGAAGCTTCCCTCCTATGCTCCTCATAACGGGCCAGCTGTGGTATTGCTGTTGTATCGTTGTCCATCAGCGTAGACCCCTGAATAATTGACATTGTCTTGAAAAGTGGATTTATGTAATCACTGTGGCAGTAGGTGTGACTTTGTTTGCTGTAATTTCAGTGATTAAACGCTCTTGTATTTCACTCCTGGTGTGTGACACTAGGCCACATATTTAAAATTGGCACCAGTCATCCCTGGCAATTTTGACTTGAGTTTTGTTTCCTCCCTGCGTACAAGACTTCAGCAAACGAGGGATGGCTCATCTGACCGCCTGGCCAGCTTTCACGCGGATCGTGGTTTAAATGACTGAAGGTGCAGCCGTTCTCAGTCGAAGCTTTAAGGTTTCCTCGCCTACGACGTAGCATCTGTTTCCGTAGCGCAGGGCGCTGTTCATTCGCAGCGTGTTCTCACAGCTCCATGGCCAAGTTTTGCAAGCATGAAATGTGTGACTTTAATACTGTTTAATACATGGACACCGTGTACCGTCAGGTTGTCAAATGGGCTTGTCACACTGCCTGACCTGGATTAATTTAATGTTTTTAACACTGTGGTGTCCAGGTGTCCTGCAGCTTATGATAGAGGGTGAGCAGGTGACCTCTGTGTCCCTCAGATTCCCAACAAAGGACGTTGCAGTGACACTCTGGTCCTCGTTTCTTACTTGCATCGTGAGTCCTGCCAAGTGTCAGCAGGCAATTTCCTACCTTCCTGTGCTGGTCCCTCTGCGTAAAACACGTCCTCCTCCATTCTTTATGGAGTGTTTTTATTTTTGTGTGTGTGTGTGTGTGTGTGTGTGTGTGTGTGTGTGTGTGAGACTAGATTTTCTCATTCTGCCCTTTTGCAGGACCTAGCAATACTAGGAGTCAGTGTCCTACTTCTATGGCTTGTCCTTGGGAAAAAGTATATTAGTGCATATGTGTGAAAGGATTAACCTCCTTCAAAACCTTTGTCCGTCCATCTGTTCTTCTCCCTAAATAAGTATTTATCACGTAAGGCTTTTGGTTATTTGGAGCTGAGCTCTGACAGTACACACTGTAGGTGTGGGCTCATCCGGGATGTGCTACCACTAGTCGTAACCTTCCCAAAAGCTTATGCAATGAGAATGTGTGGAAAAAGCGGGATGGAAAAGCAAACTGAGCTTGCTGTATGTTGTGATGTTTTAAGAGCGTGCTCATGAGAAGGCATGAACATATTAGTGAAATATGTGTGTGTGAAGGAGGTACGTGAACATAATGACGAATGCTGATGTTAAGAAGCTGAAAGAGAACACATTCAGACACGTGTTTCCTTCCCCCGAGCTAAGGCTTGTGACCTGAGGGGCCCTGTTAGCGTAGCGGCCAGTGTGGGTGATCGTCCTGCTGCTGCCCAGTCTGCCCTTTCTCAGCTGGCTGTGTTCCATGTGTCACCCCTAACCTCCCTACCACCACCACCACCAGGCAGCTGCCTGTCACACCTGCTCATTCGCGGGGGTCTCTCTGAGGTCGCCCTGCGTTGTCTTGCATCACGTCCTCCCATAACAAACAGTAATTCCCCGTAGCGCGGTGAGGTTAATAATGATCACCTGGTGTCCCATTCATGTGAAGGAAATTGCTTTTTTGTTCACCTTGACCGGCATCCTCAACTTCATTAGCAAATTTCATCCCACCCATCCAGTTCAAATGGAAAAAGTCAGTCGAGTGTCAAGATCTCTATGGATATCAACTACCACCTGCCTGTCAAGGCGTTAAAACGGTTACTCCGATACTTGCGGTAAAGGTCCCTCCTCCATTCACTCTGTGGTCCATCTGATTGGTC
Source organism: Gymnarchus niloticus (assembly GCA_009936485.2). Lineage (NCBI taxonomy): Eukaryota > Metazoa > Chordata > Actinopteri > Osteoglossiformes > Gymnarchidae > Gymnarchus > Gymnarchus niloticus. The sequence goes on from JAACJT020000037.1 coordinate 4,205,221, forward strand.
ACAGCAGATGTCAAGACGTTAGCTGATTTTTACTGGAGTTGGAGATGGAGGAGCCTCACTTTGGTAATTAATATGAACGAGAGCCCACAGATGGTACGATTCCCGGCTTTCTGCGGCACGGACGTGGAGTAAAGTCACGTTGTAAAAGTTGGTTGGAGGCCCCTTGGGAAGCTGCCACACGGCCTCGTTCAGCCCTACGCCGGTAACGAACGGTGTGCCGGCCCAGTTTCTGGAAAGTGCTTTGCCTGCCAGGACAATAACGGCGAACTGAACCAATTAGCCAGGGCTGTTTTATTGGCGCCCAGTCTGCCGGTCTACGTGAGCGTGCAAGCAAATGAACTCATTTGATGGACCGACCCGTCTGGGCCGGTGAAGCGTCCACCCGCTTCCAGCAGAGCCGCCTCACTGCTCCAGCCCCTGGCGGAGCGGTTCTCCTTTACGTCTCATCACACGCAAGTCATTACCTGCGGTACGTGGACCGTCGGCATCCTTTGTCCATTCGCATGCGGTGCGGTCGTGCCTCGGGTTGCAGCTTCCGCCCCAGTGTGCGTCCATTGCAGGTGGGCAGCAGATTAACGTGTGTGTGTGTGTGTGTGTGTGTGTGTGTGTGTGTGTTGGGAGGGAATCTCGCATCTTTTCCTGCTGGTTTGGTCCTTGTTCCTGTTACCTCTTTCAGTTACTTTGCTAACTGAATGTGTCGTTGTCGTGTGGCTCTGGCTGTTACTCTGGGTCATGCTTACATGACCGTCAGGACAGTCCTTCACCAGACGGAGGACAGAATGTATATTTAACATAGTTACCGCATCCTCTTCTTCCTCCATTTAAATGGTTAATCGTGTTTCACTAGTGAGTAATTTTTTCGAGACTCGATTTCTCTCCATTTGTGTGGCACTCTGGCGGAGCTGAGGCGTCTCTGGTGTTTTTGTCCACGTACACAGACACACACTGCAGGTGCTCGTCGTTAAGATGAAGAACATATTTATGGCAATCACTGGCGGCAGGGCTCTGACATACAATCTGAGGCAGATTTAAATCACGGTAATGGTTTTTTAATAGCCTGCCGGGTTGTGTTTAGGAGAGAGAAACTGGACCGGAAGATAACCCGGAACCTGGTGTTCCTCGGTTTGTGTGTAGACCTAGGCCTCGTAGCCACCTCTGCTTTGTCTGGTGCTGCCTGTTCTCCATGTGGACCTTGGGCTCCCAGCTGGATCAGGCTCGTCCTGCCCTGCACGTGTTCTGGTGATTCTTGGCCTGCTTCAGTTTCCGCACTGTTATCTGAGCCTGCAGGCAGTATCCAGTCTAACTGCATTTAGCCATCCATCACCACAGCACTAATGTCTGTATGCGTGTTGGATTCGTATGCCTTATCTAACCCCATACGTTCTGCTGTTTCTCTACACTTGCCATGTCTGCTACTCTCTGAAATATACAGATGGTGTGTTTGTTCAAATCCATGCTTGCAGCTTTACTGGGTACCTCAATGTTATGCTTTCTCCAGTTAATACAGCAGGATTTAGCTATTTTGGAGCCATGTACATTAAGTCCATGGCTGAAGCAGCTTTAGAAAAAAAACTCTCAGGTTAATCCTTGTTAAGCGCTCCTCTGTTGGATGTTCAAAGATGTCTTTTTTTTTTTTTTTAGCGCCGCTGTTCTCTGAGGTAGCTGCGGCCAGAACTCCAGCAGAAACTCTACTGCATGCTTCAGACAAATGTGTTTGAATAAGAGAGGATGGAGGGCTTCCCAGCCAGCCCTGCTGATGGACCCATGGTTGGTGTTAAGGAGGAACGGCAGCGGTTCAGGCTTGGCTCGTCCTCCGGAGGCTCGCGAGCTCGCTGGGTCCTCATGTAACGTCCTGTCTCCTCCCACTCCCCTCCTCACTTCCACAGCTTCAAACATCCACTGACGACGCTTGAGGTTCAGGGCGGCCCGTTTTGGTTCGTCACCCAATCGCACCTGACCTCGTTGCCACTGTGCGACATGGAGTTTACTGGAGTTTACCTTTGCCACATTTCGGGAAACCACTGCAAAATTAGAACGTAGGTACAGATCAGAGCTTCTGGGTTGTTAAATCCATGGGGCTTTAAAACAATATTGGGGTGTAGCCTGTAATCTCATTTGATACCACGTATGGGGGTATATTATAACTAAATATCAGCCTCAGAGGACTTTTATAAAAAAAAAAAAAAAATAGCCTTAAGCTACAAGCATCAATCACTTGTGTCCTTGGTTGCAATGATGGTCTGTCATCATGTTGCCTCTCTGAGTCTGACAAATCACCCATCCCACTTTCTATGGAGGGCTATGTTACCACCAGGCTAACAGGGTCCCCCTCAGAACTCCTGGTTTTCTCACCGGTCTTTGTGTGTGGCTGCTGTGACCAGTTAAGGTGATTTCGAGGTACTTAACGATTTCCTCAGGCATGCCGAAAGCCTCTCTTCCAGCATGTGTTTATGGTGGGTGGAGTGTGAGAGAAGCGTCTTTACTGAAGCCTCGGGTGATTACGGGGAGGCCTGTCAGTGCTGGGTACCCCCACCTTGCTGAGCATCGCTGAGCCCCTCTCCTCCATCGTCTTTATGTTTCCATTCAGAGAAACGTGTTGCCGTTTCTGCTAATTCCCCTCGTTAAGGGAGCGGCGACGAGGCCGTTCACGTTCTTCTGTCTCGATTTCTCGTGCCTCGCTTTCTTCTGCCTGTCGTGGTTTCGTTTTTACGTGCTCGTTGCTGTAATTCTGGGAATAACGCCCAAGCGTGGCTGAAGATGCGGCGTGAGTTTCTGTTTGCGGTGCCGTGCGGGGGAGTAGTGCATGTGAGCAAAAAAGGCACCCGTAAGCGTAGGCTGTGCCAAAAAAATGCACGGGGTATCGGCCCTGTGGAAGTGGGTTGCCACGGCATCCATGCTACGCCTGCCCAGGTGGAGCTCTGATAACTGTTCATTCGTTTTCGTATAGGATGTTGAATAAACGATTTGCTTTTCTGCTTGATCAGCCCACCTGACGCTTGCGTCTTAAAGGACCGGCTGCAGATCTGTCTTGGGCCCTTCGCCTCGGACGGGCGGTTAATGAGCAGCTGATGGCGAGCCGAGGCCCTCCCCCGCCGAGTGACGACTCCTGAACACGCGGGACCTGACGGATCTCCCCACTGACTCCTGTCGGCGTTTTGCTGAGCTTGTCTCTGTGTGGGACCTGCCTTAATATTTTTGGAGAAATTAATCTGAATGTGTTGGGCAAATAATCAGGGTCTGCTGTAAGGGGTCGTCAGGTTGTTCACGAAATTCTGCCACCGCAATGTCTTCCGTCTATCTGTGCTTCTGGTACAGGCTAGCACCAGGTCTAATGCCTGTCCCCTCCCGTCTGGACAGGCCTCTTTCTTCCACGATGCTTCGGTGCTGGGTTTGGACCCCCCATGCCGTGCGGTTCTCATCCCTGTGCAGCCAAAGGCCGTCTCACTCGGCCGTTTTAATTACAGCCTGTGTAACGGCGAGTGGCAGCTGTTTGGTTCTGGCTCCGAGATGGGAAACTGAGTGGCAGAATTAATGGGCACACAGAGCAGGTAACCGGGACGTGTGCCTCGGGGGGATAGGCAGGACCACAGTCCTGGAGTTATTTTCAAAAACTGCGGTTGATTTTTTTTTTTTTTAGTGTTGCAACCAAAGGCTCCTAAAATAAAGTCGGCTCACGCAATAATTGCTTCCGGCTAATTTCAGGCATGAAGGGCTTAATTAAATATAAATATAATTAAAGGTTTAGGTTCACAGATCCTGAGTTGTTCGTGAATGCGGGAATAGGGGGAATTTCACTGTGTGTTTCGAAGGATTATACGTCAAGCTGTTTAAATGGCCCGCCCCGGCACCGAAAGCCGTTTTTCGCGCAGAATAACTCGCCTCGGGGCCGCGCTCACTCATCGCTCACCAGAAGGCCGGGCCCAATGATGGCCCATCACACTTATCTACGCTGGTCTCGTGTGGGCCGAATGGTCTCATATTGGCAGTAAGCTTTACCGTCATAAATAATATGCTTTTTAAGCCTGGGAGACAGCATACTGACTTCTCCTAAGCACCTTTGCTGATGTCTTAAAGGGATATGCACACCACAGAGCGTTTGTTCATTTTTATTGATAACGGAAGAGTCTGCGTGTGTGTTTCTGTAGCTCCATTACTGACGTTAATTTCCCCTTCCATGGCCTTGTGCTGTTGATGGGTATTTCCACTGATCAGCAGCCTGTTGTTTGCAGGGCCGTTATTTCCCTCTCACTCACACGTCAGTTTGATGCCCGCTGCAGGATATGACCCTTGGGCTGCTCGTTGCCTGTGGGACACGACAGAAACCGGGCATGAGCTCTCGGGACCGGCCTGGACCTAATGAAAAGAATAGCTGGATAACCGGTGGTAAGTTACTGGAACCCATCTTGAACACAGTCAGCTTTACGAGGAGTCGTTTTAACTGGCATCTGGGGTGAACCCCTGCTTTGTGCTGCCGTCCTCCCGGTAACCCTGACCAGGATAAGCAGTTAGATGATGTATAATTAATTTTAGAGGTGTTACAGTATGTAAGAACTCTTTGATCTTTTTGTATCGTTGTGTTTGTGCCCTGTGAAGAACTATAGCATCCTGTAGGGGGTGCTTCGATTTAGCATTTCTGTATCGTTGTGGACATGGACAATGCCATGTTTATGGAGGCCCTACTGCTGCTTCTTGAAGTCGCAGGCCTGGCTGTTTGGTGTTTGCTGGTTCATCCGTACTGAACTGCAGCGTGCAGAGGGCCGGTTTGCTCACACATCGTCCTGCTCTTCTGCTCCTTGGGATCCTGCCTTGGCTCAGCCAGATGTACAACCGTGTGACACCTGGAAAGCTCGAAGAACGTCTGCCATGGGGCCAAGCAAGATCTCCGCAAACTGCTTCACTTATGAGCTATCAGGCTGTCAGCAGTCAAATGCTCTTAAGAGTCGTCCTGTGGGCATTTTGGCAGCTCTTTGCACCAGGAACATGACAGACGGGATTCTCCATCACTCCGCCCAGTGGCGAAAGTGGAGCGATTCACAGGCGTCAGATCGAAAGTGGACCGGCTGCTCTTTACAGAAACGGGTTGAGCGGCATGCGGGCCCCCTGGGTCATGGGACCGTAAGGACAGTGGGCGAGCGTCAAACCATGTGATGACCGTTAATGGCCTGATGCCGTTGCCCTGGCAAGCACTGCCCAGTTCTGTTCTCTGAGCTGTAGACTGCATGGCAGATTCTTTAAAAACTTGTTTGTCTTTTCTCTTTAGTGTGGTTTTTTACATCCCAATCTGATTTGTATCGAACAGCCATTATGAGACCCCAGTAATGGCCCTCGAACCCAAGCAGGCCAGCCGAAACCATGCTGCTTTATCAGCCAGCGCCCAGTCCACGAGGCTGGGGCTGCGGAGTACCTACAACAAGCACGACACCCCCGACTCTCATGCCAACGGGTGGCCGTGCGCACGAAGACACCCACACCCAGGCCCCCCCATATACACTATATCCATATTCAGAGATGTAGAGGATTGATGTCAGGCCACCCAGCCTCAGGCATACTTTGAAAGTGCCGGATGCGTGGGGGGGGTGGTTCAATGGTGCTGCCTTCACACTGTGCTAACTTTAAAGGTTCCTGAGTGAGATGTGGGCCTAAGCAGATGAATCGGCCCAAAGGACACCATGGAAAATATGATGGCAGGTGGCTGGTGGAAAGCGAACTGCGCTGGAACTGCCCACTCATCACGCTTCATGACGTCGTCTTACTCTGCTCTCCCTCCTTTCAATGCCCTGCCCCTTCTTAAGACCCCGCCCCCTTTTGTCATTTAGTTCCCACATGCCAAGTCTGTCGTTTTCTCCGCTGGCTGCCCGTTACACATGCAAGGCTGTTGACCTGCTACCAAGGCAGTGGGCTGTTGGTGTATGTTCCCATTCCCTGAATTGAGACTCGTCATTGTAAATGTCTTCCTCCATATGCCGGCATCGTGTCCCACGTGTCATGTGGCTGGGAGGGAAGCTCATGGTGACCCTGCATTGGTTGAGCCTGTCTGTGATTAAGGATGCAGTTGTCTTCCACACCGTGGGATCGGATCTGTTCCTGGACAGTAAACGGGCAAAGCTGAAACATTGCTATGTATACTAATGATATTGTATCGATGCGGATATCCCCTGTGTATACAGATCTGGCCAAAAGTATTGGTGCCCTTCTGCTTTTTTTTCTCTGAAGGCTCAATCTTCTGAGCTGAGTTTAAACGGACCGTAGTATTTGGTATTCACTGGAGATACAACGTTCTGATACTGGGCTGTACGTGTTGCTCCAGAATGCTTGAAGTCTTCTGATTTCGTTGTGCTCTGCGCAGATTCAAGGCATCCTGTACCAGACGCAGTAACACATCCTCCGAACTTCACTGAGAGTCTACCATGCTTCATGGTAAAGGTGATGTTCTTTTCTTACAAAGCTTTGGTTTGTTTTCTGTGAACGCAGTCAGTGTGATTTACTGAAGAGCTTCCGTTCTCTCAGAAAGTCTACTATCCTCCAGTCAGGCTTTCTTAAAAAATTGGGTCTTCTGTCATGGAGCCCATTGTCATTTCGGGTGCGGCTTGAGAGTGAGCTTGGATCCGTTTGTTTGAATGTTGGCGTAAGAACTGAGAAAAACAATCTTTCTCCTCAATCTTGGGTCAGTTTTCCTCTTGCAGACATGTTTTGGGACGTTGACTACAGTTCCATGTTCTGGCAATAGTGGGCACAGTAACATCAAGCTCATTGGAGATTCACATGGTCCATGCTGGGCTGTTACTTTCTTCTTAACCTCCTCAGACAACTCTGTGCTTTTCTCCATGTTTAGTGTAATACAGAGAGTGACAAAAAAAAAAACAGTACATTGAGTACTTATCCCCCTTTAGAGATTTGATTGAAGACACACGTGAAACTCAGGGGGGAAAACTGGTGCCGGAGGTCAAGAAACTGCATTGTGGGATCTTTCTAACTGAGTCGAGCCTTTCGAAGTTTGTAAATAGTGGTGACGTAGGAAGAGCTGCGCTCGCAAACCAGCAACGGAAATGATGGAACCTGCAGCTATGAGTGACTACGTATATGAAATTGCTAGATTTTCATGGCTGTGAAAGTTGTTTTTACAAAGTTAAGTTAGCGACAGGTGAAACATTTTACGAATTTTAAGTTCTTTTGTGTGGGATGCCGATTCTGACAGCCGTACACACGCCAATCTGACATGTTTGCTCTGAAAGTTTAATAAACAGGCTGATGCCATATTGCTGCTTAGGGTTGTCATTCACCCTTCACGGTAAACAGAAACACTGCTTTTCTGTGACATAGCCTCCCAAGACCCGAGCTTTAAAGTTTTGTGCATTTTTATTTTTCCATGATGTTTGGAAACAGTATGGGCCTAATAAATATAAATAATTAATATAAAAATAATGTTCCTATATGAGGACTGCGGGTGGTCTCAGGAGGATAGGCCATGAACCCATCTACATATAAGATGCTGTTCAAATCCAGCTAAAATCACTACCTGAGAACAGTGGTCTCGAGCCCCTCCCCCGGAACACCTACCTGTGCCACATTCTTGGCTCCCCCTCCCTGTGAAATGCCCATTTTTGCCAGAGGATGCCATCGGCTGCCATGAGTTTATGTGATGTCTTCACATCCTGCCTTGTGGAGCAGGACATGTCCAATACAGCCAGAACTGTAATGTTTCTCATTTGAGTGGGGAGTAGGCACAGAATCGCCTGAAACGTGTACCGCGGTCGGGAACCAAACGTTCCGTCCGTCCGTCCAACCGACCACTCGTCTGCCCAGAGTCACAGAGACCCTGCACCCGATCTCAGGCAGCACGAGACGGGGGTGCATCCTAGACGGGATTCCAGCCTGTTGCAGGATCCACACATCTGTACACATATGTTCTCCCACGCAAACATTCTGGACACTTTGGAAACTCGCCTCGCTGTATGTCTCCAGGAGGGAGTAGCGTTCGATAGGTGAGATCATTTCCTCCTATTCATCCATGTAGCACATGAGTGAATAGCATTATCAGCCAGGTAGAATGGAACCCCTCATTCCCCTTGGGCTGAAAGTAGAAGCGGGCTACGTCTCTCTCCACGTAAGCAGAGTGACGGCAAGGCTGGTCTCGGTGTGGATTTGCACCTCGTCTCGCCTCGGCTTTATCGCCGTTCCTCTTACTGGAGTTGAAGACCTAAAACTGAGGCTGTACAAGCTGCAGTCTTGTGCAGTCTTGTGTCTCTGTGCCAGAGACGTGGTGGCTGTCACTCCCACAGCTCTCGTTTTGAAAAGCTCCTGTAACTGGGACAATGAGCATCCCTTAATGGGTCTGTTAGTAAACAGCACATATGTTTTCAGGACCTCCGCTATTTTTTTTTGTTGCTTTTCAGCTTTAATTCTGACGCATTCGATTTGTGAACGAATTTTAGTTAAGCTAACATAACCCAGTCTGCACACATCCAAATGAAGCCTGAGGATGCATGCGTGTTCTGGGGCTTGAATACGAATTTCTTCATTGCATGAGTATTGAACCCCTGCGCTGTGATTGCTGAGAGTAATTTGTCTGAAATTGCCTTCATTCTTCACTCTGTGTGCCGCTGAACAGACGGTCACATTTCCTGGATAAACATCCCAGTTGGTTAGGGATCTTAGATCAGGCATTGAACAGAGAGAGGCCTTTAAATGAAAAGGCGAAGCCCCTCCCCCTCCATTCTTTGATGTTTGTTCCACCCTGTAGCAGGTCAGGATTTGACGTGTTCCCAGAATTCACCGCTCTCGTCTCTCTGTATGGAGCTACACGTCTGACCATGTTCTGACTATGTTCTGTTACAGCTTTCCACCCGTTTGCAGAGCTGAGTGTTTTACTCGTCTGCTTTGGGTAAATAAAGTACCTCACCAGCTCCCTCTACCAGTCAGGCTCACCTAGAGCATTCCAGGCCTTTTCAAAGACTGGGTGAATCCAGGGGCCCTCAGTGACATTTTCATTAGGTTTCATGGCCCTCCGTGGACTCTGGAGCATGCAGAGATGTCTTTAATTTTAGGCAGTACCTCTAGAAGGTTGACATCTTCCACTTCTATGGTGGAGCTTGGTCTGGGCCCCCACCCCTAGACTACTGGCACCCGCAGGTCAGCTGGCTCTGATCAGGAGGAGGGGACCACGCTGGTGGGTGTGGCTGGCTGTCTGTGTGGTGTCACCCACCCCAGTTTCACTCCTGGATCAGCTGTGTGTAGGAGGGGGGTGGGGTTGAGCACCCCCATCTGGTAGCTGGAGGAGGGCTCCTCGTGCGTCGCCTCCGTCGTGTCCCAGTTAAACTTGCCGTCTCTGAGCTCCCAGTTAACAGAGCTGGAGTTTGCTGTGTGCGTCACGATCTCTTTGCTAATGCGCGGCCAAAGGACACCGACGCCGTTCCGTTGTTTTCCCTTCGGCGGTTCTTGAAGCCGCCACAGACGTAACGAGCCGTGACTGATCTCAATATTACATTTCAATGAAGCCGCTGTCGTCATTAGCGGGCACTCTAACGAGGGCTGGAGCCGTGGGGGCCGGACGCTGGGTTCAGTTCCGCCTTGCAGCGGCTTTGAAGATGTTTAGGTGACAGAGCTGACCACCGTTTGTACTCATTCACATTTTCTGCAAGACAAGACTGGTAAAATCCCCCGGGATGAGTCATTCAAAGCTACAAACTACAACATAATAAAGAACAGTTTCTTATTTTAGAATGTAGTTTAAATTCTGCTGCTCTCGCCTGATTGCACAGGTAAGAAATATTGTGGTGGGTGGTGGTGGTGAGGGCTGGACTCTAAACTACAGTGCGGGTGGTGTTTTAACAGCTTTACCAGAGTGGGATGTTCATCAAAGCTCACCCTGTCGTACCATTCGGATGGCGTTCGTCATCCACCCGGGCTCCACTGTTACGAGAGCCCGTAGTTCTCATTGCAGGCTGTATTCTGCTGCCGTTCAAGTCTCCACACTGCTTTTTTGGCCAGGCGAGCCTCGCCTCTTCTGGAACGAAGGAAGGTACTTACTGCGTGACAAGGAGGTGGCGACTGAGCGGGTGTGTACACCCGTGTCCCTGGCATTAGTCTGCTGTTCCTGCTTCCTTCGCTGGATTCTCCAGATTGCTTTTACGTTTCTTCATCGGTTATAATCTCTGAACTACCCTTGGGTTAAAGCTAGGGCTGTCAAAGTTAACTTTATTAGAATTAACGGCAGCTTTGACAGGCCTCGTGTTCATTTTGACGTGTTAATGACATGTCGATGCATTAACTTTGACAGCCCTAGTCAAAATGGGTAAAACAAGCAGGCCTAAAAAAAAAGGGCTGAACCGGTCAGTCGCAGAGCTGAGTCTTGTAGCTTCTTAGTTAGGCACATGTTTAAAGTGCTGTGCATCTGTGCAGTCATGCAGCACTGATGCTGTTACGTGTCCTGCCCGCTGAGGGGGATGGGTGGTGGGTCACACTCCTCTGCCTCTGTGGACCCTTCGTCTGTCCTCCTGTCCTTGGAGCAGGACGGTTGTCTGTCCACAGGCCGGTGATGGTGGGCTGTCTGTAGCCTCCAGCAGAAGGCAGTACTGGGATCAGTCTGCCCATCTGCTCCCTTTTCGTGCTTTGGGAAGGTTTCGAAAACCCTCTCTGAGCTTTGGAGCGTCCCGTCAAACCCCCATCTCACACCCCATTACCATTCCATCCTCCACCTGTCTCTGTCCTTGTCAGTCCTGCTGATGGACAGGCTCTGGAATGAGCATTTCTCTCCTGCATCATTTCCCTCTGGTTTTTGGTACGGTTCTGGATATACGTTTTTTGGAATGGACTCACGTTTGGTATAGAGGTAAATAATCATGTCATTAATTTTTAAAGAAAACCCTACCATTCCGTTCTGGGGGATAATTAGATCTTTTTGGTTAAGCTGACAAAGTCTGGAGGATTGTAAGCATGGACTGGGAGACGTTACCAAAACCCTGACCCAAAGCACCCTGGGAATAGTGATGTGGAGGAGATCATGGCCTTGAAGAACTCCGGGTACATGCAGTGTGTTAGGTCTTATAACCATCCTGGGGTTTTATGAAGGCTCTTTCGGAGTAGTCAAGTGCCATTTGAGGCCACGCTTTGGAATTCTGAGCTGTCAGGGGCATGATAAAAGAGTCCCAAATCAACTGGAGTCACAGTCCTGCTTGTTTGGGACCCGGACCAAGCACAGAGTCACTTCCTGGCCTCATGTAAAACTGTGCTTTTATTTACTTACTTACTTTTTAAAGCTGCTAACCAGCCCACTTTCCCGCTACACTTAAACTTAACTGCTCAAATATTGCAGTTACATCTAAAGCCAAAGGAATTGATCATTTTGTTTTAGGTCAGTCACTCTTCCTGTATCCGTGTCACCCAGCAACAGCTCGCTGACACTCTGTCCTGATAGCTGTGTGGCTCTTCCTGGGGTGACCCTGTGGCCGCAGCAGATTTATCACTGCCTGCATCTTCAGGGATTTGGAGAGTGCTGCATACATCCTTGTCAGCCCCGGCGTTGGAGAATTGGGTTGTCCGCCGTTGGGAATGGGGGTTGCACTTTCACGGGGCACCTCAGCCCCGAGCAGCTTGCTTTCTGAGGAGCGAAGCGGAGCTATTTCAGTCAATAGCCTGCACGGGCTCCTGGGTCACCTCCGCGAGGCCCCCCGGGCCGCCGTGAACGGTTTGTCCGAGATGTGGCCAGTGGGTATAAATGTCCGACACACAACCTGTCCCTTGTTCCCACTAGAATGAGGCGCTACGTCTGTAGTTTTCGCTCCTCTGAGCTATGCCAGCAGGGGGCGCCCACCTCACAATGAGCTCCGGTTAGGGGACGTGGCACAGGCAGGTCCAAGGGGTCCCATTTGAGTAACGTTAGTCCGGGCAACCGTTCCACAGGTAGTAGGCCCAGTTATGGAGAAGCGCTGGGGGTCGAGCTACAGGTAAACTGGAAGGCAGGGAGGTGGACCACAATGGCTTACAGGTAAAACAGAAGTTCTGACCATCGACGACCTGCTTTGTGGTTAGAGTGTTGCACCTTGCATTGCCGGCAGCTGGACCGATGTTAAAGCGGCTTCACGGTGGTGGCCCTTTGTCGAGTTCGCCGTCATGCGGCAGGCGGAGATGATTTGGTACCGGCTGCACTGCGTGTCGTCCTCAGAGGGTAATAGGAGAACTGCGAGCCCGTCTGGCCTCACCTGGCATCCGGGGAGTTCCTCGTCGTTTTTAATACGGCTTGTTTTTCCTTAAACTCTGCGTCGTCCCGTGGATACCAGTAAGTGACCGTCAGCTTGTGTTGTAATGTTCAAAGAAATTGCATACAAATGTGCACTCGGGCTGTTAGTGTCACAGAGGGGATTCTGGGTAGCCTGCAATCAGAGGGCTGTTACCTGAATACTTGGGAGGATCACTGAGCACCTGAGCGAAGTTCTTCCAGACCCCAGCTGAATAAAGGAACTGCTGTATAAAGATGGCTGCAAGACAGCAGCACGCGGTGCTTACGGTCAGGAAGTGTGGTGAAGGTTTACGTCAGGATGAACTGCACATGAACCCACCCTAAGTCTGTTTTGTGAGGTTCAGTGTAGGTGCTCTGATCAAGACACCCAGGAGGTGTGTGCTGACAGTGACAACAGCTCTCGAGGGATGTGATTATTTTGGCATGGGCTGGTGACGAACATCCAGCTGGTGAGATTTCTCGCACCCTTTTCTATTCATGTGGTGTAGGAATTCTGAGAGGTATTCTGACCTAAATAGTGTTTGACATTTTGTCCTTTTTAACTACTGTACTTGTTTAATGTAGTATAAATTATAAGACCTGAATGAACCTGCCTCGAAATGCCATTAATGTAGATTATGGCTATCTTTGCTGTGGAAGATTGATCCGGTCATAACATTCAGCGCACTGCTCAACCATCAATCCGTGCATCCATCTCACAAGCGTTTATTCAGAATCGGATTGTGCCGAGGTTGGGTTGGGGGGGGGGGGTGTTTGGGTCTTGCTGCTGTTTCAGTGAGTTTAAATTTTTTATCAACAGGAAGTAGCAACATTTGAGGCCTGCCTTACGAAGAACGAAATAATTTCTGAGGCTCTGGCTGGCAATTGTTGGGTATCACTTCTGTGAGGTGAGGTTTGAGGTCCACCAGCCTGGACCTTGCAGTTCAGATTTTAATGCTAGAAACCTAAGGAAGATGTACTCACCGTGTGGATTTCTGTCATCTCCTTTTAGGTATGACCCCTGTACACCTCCTGCCCAGTGCCTGAGGGCCCAGGCCTGAGCAGCAGATCTCCGAGCAGCCCAGCCCTGAGCAGAGGATCCCCGAGTCAACTAGCCAGTGCAACATGACACAGACGCGCCACTCTCAGTGAACAAGATGGGAGTTGGCGTCTCCAGTTACCCTCACTCGTGCTCCCCACGCTTCGTAGGAAACTTGCCGGCTCAGCACACTCTCCTAGGTAGGCCATCGCGATTCTCATTTTAATCTGAGGCCAGTTCATTTTGGCATTTTTCCTGATTTCTTTGTCCGTTTGGTGCTGGTTATAGGTCCTATGTTTCTTGCCGTGTTTAATACGTCAGGTCTCATATGAGGCCTGGAGGACCAAAGGTGTGCTTAACCAGAGTGTCAGAAGGACCAAAATCAACCGGGGGGCACCCTGGTGGTTTGGGATGGGCTGCCATTGAGCTGAGTGACCCTCAGTATTTTACTACTCGGTGCAGGTGAAGGAATTGGGTCATTAACTAACTGTGCCCCACCTTAGGGTATCCATGCCCACCATTTGGTTTCGGTGGCCTACCAAGCGACACCCCACTACCCTACAAATGGCAGAATTGATGGGGAGGACGTGGCTGCCCGAGCTCCTTCCTATACGTCATCCATAATGAAGTGTCTGAGACTCCTTTGCGAGCTCCCGGACGCCACGTTCTCCCGACTCCCCGGTGATGAACTGCTCACGGACCCGGCCTGCCTCTTTCACACTTTATTGTCTTTTGTGCAAAACATCTTAATTATTCATCACCCATATGCCAGGCTCCTTTTTCATGGCTTCATCCATCGCACCGCGTCACGCGTGGGATGACAGAAATTGTTATGGATGGCTCTGCGGCACGAGGCGCTTTCCTCACTTTTCCCTGAGCTTTCTCTGAGATTTGGCCTGGATCCAGGTGGAGTTTACAGACAAGGCTGCTGTTAAATGGGCCACTGGATGGAGTTTATGGGTAACGGCATTTGGGGGTGCGAGATTTGCTAATAACTATGTAGGAACTTTGGAGAGCCAGACCCTGCTGGTGGGCCACGGCAGTGTCTGGCTGCCAGACAGGCTTCCTACAGCCATTGGCTGGAGAACCACTGGAGGAGCACAGAGCTGTGGCTTAACAGGTGACACGAAGATGGTGGCCCGTTTTAGCCCAGCTAACACGAGGTTGTGTCTGCCAGGGATCCAGACGTCCTAAATTCCACAGGCCAGGTACCTGGTCAAATGGATTTTGCCATCTCTCATTTAGAAAATGAGGGGAACTGACAGCTTATCTTGTATCCTCAAGTGATTTCTGAGTTCTCTGTCTGAGCCGTAAGATTTGAACCGCTTAACTCGCTATTTGAAGCTCACTCTTTGTTTAATTCGTCAGCCGTGATCTCGTACCATGAGCAGTGCTAGAGAACCAGCCCTTAAGATCATGTTCCATGCGAATTGCCCCTGATTTAGTTTTTTCAGAAATTGTACCTGTTAAAATCCAGTCAGTTATTTTTTCCTTGCTTCCTGCAGGTGGGGGTAAAATCGCTTAATCACTATTCTAAAGTGTGGTGATTATCAATTGAGTGTTTAAAAAAAAAAAAAAAAAAACCCGCTGACATTACCATCAACAAAATGTTACCTTGTGCAGCCATGCAGCATTTCTAGTATGTGATTGATTAGTTTAGCCTGTTAAACGTGAGATGCATGCAGCCAGGCATTTGTCGTTGGCATAATAAGTCTATTGATGTAATTCTTGTAATTAGAAAGCGTAGCATTTATTGGTATGGATACCAAGTTAAGAGGCTGACTCACACCAGTTGAAAATACATATTTAATTGTATTATTCTCAGGAAAATGTGTATTTTAACTTTCAGTTAAAAAAAAAAAAAGCGGTGGTAAATGCTAATGCTGAATTGAGAGATCTCTGCTGGTTCCCACCCCTATCGCTCTCATTAGAGCCTTATGTGCATAAGATTGATGGATCTAATTAAGTGAGCTGTGCATCTGAGATCCCTGGCTGGGCCCCTTTAACTGCTGCTGAAGGAAAGGGCACATTTACGAAACTCGTGCAGCGTTTGTTTTAGTCTTTTTCTATGTCGGTTTATCCATGACAAACGTTTGCCAGACTTTTTTTTCTTTTTTCTTTTTTTAAAAAGCGATTCCCATTTGTCGTATTGTTTTTGCGTCTCTAGGTTCAGTTGAAAATCTGTCATGCCGCTGAGTTGGAATTCATTCAGTCCAAAAAGTTGACGTTTAAGGTGCTGTGGGCAAGATGCACGCGTGCTCATGTTCTGTGGTGTCATGTATGTGTTTCCGGCTTGTGTCACACTCTCTGTCCCCCTCCATAGGAAGCCCCTTCGCCCAGCAGCACTACGGCGGAGAGGCCCAGCCCTACAGCCAGGAACATGGACCCGAGAAGCCCCCGGACAAGAAGAAGAGGAGCTCAGGGCTGGCCACGCTGAAACGCTGTCTGGTCAGGCGCCGCAGGTCGGGCCGAGCCACCGACCACGGCCGCCACATGCGGGAGCTGCTGTCGGGCTGGGACGTGCGGGATGCCGGCGCACTGGTGGAGGAGTATGAGGGCACGGCGGCGCTGCGGGAGCTCAGCGTGCAGGCCGGCCTGGCGCGGCCCAAGGCCCGGACGCTGGCGCGCGACCTGGCTTCCCTCTACGAGTGGCAGTGCTGCTCCGACGTGGAGCTGCTCTTCCGGGGCGCCCGCTATCCTAGCCACCGCGCCATCCTGGCCGCCCGCTGCCCCTCCTTTGCCGGCCTGCTCTCTTCTGAAGCTGGCGCCCGGGTCCCGCTGGATGTGCGCACGCCGGGCGTAGACGCAGCCATGTTCTCGGCGCTGCTGCGCTACCTCTACACGGGCGAGCTGCCGGCAGGCGACGCTCGCATGCTAGGGGCCAATGTGTTGTTGAGGCTGAGCGAGGAGTTTGGCACCCCCGGCCCACTGGGGGCCGACATGCGTGGCCTCTTCGAACGCATGCAGTACTACGACTCGCTGCTCACCTTCTTGCGTGACGGCCGGGGTCCCGGGGAGGATGAGCTGAGGGCCCACAGGGCCGTACTTTCCGCGCGCTCGCCCTTCTTCCGGAATCTTCTGCGGCGGCGGGTTCGCGTGGGCGCCGAGGAGGCAGAGCGGCCGTCGCGGGAGCCCATCCGCATCGTGCTGGACGAGTCCGTCATCCCCAGGAAGTACGCGAGTGTCATCCTGCTCTGCATGTACACGGATGAGGTGGACCTGTCCTACGTGCTCCGTGCTGCCCCCTCGGCCGAGGAGAGGGCCGGCATCGCCCAGGCTGAGGAGGCCATGGAGCTGTACCCTATCGCCCTCTTCTTGGAGTTCAGCATGCTGGCCCAAGGTACTGGAACATACACGTGTAACCTGTAGCTGGGTATCTGTATTGACTGCCAGGCAAGCCTCGACAGAACACTAGGGCTAGGAGACACTATAGACCTTCTGCTGAATATCTGAATGCATCGGTGTGACACTCGAGCCGAGCCGATCAGCCAACGTTAGGTAGAAGCGAACGGAGGGTCGATCGCAGCAAGGATGCTATCCACACCATGCATGGGTGTGAGGGGATCTCTGTTGCTGTCAGACTTCTGTGGGGATGCACAGCTACTCAAGGGCAACAGTGTGGAGTCTCTGCTTGATAGCCCAATGCTCACTGTGCTCTCTGCTCTCCTCCTCCATCACTTCCTGCTTGTTTGTGTGAGAACCCAGCACAGTGTTTGTGTGGCTTGTCCCGCCCCCTCTGCACTTCACAGGTTCCTGCTTGCTTGCTTTTTTTTTAAACCAAATCTTTATTATATATCAATTAAAACAAGTATAGTAAAATGACTGCAATCCATCAAAGCAGAATCTCATCTTCAAATATTTTAAAAACAATATAAATTCAATTAAGTGACATCAAAAATGATGTCAATACACAAATATAGTAAATCTAGTAAAGCAATTCCACTAAAATCCAATCTACATCAAACAAGCTTCAAATAAATAGTCAAATATTATTTAAACACAACCAAGATCCTGCCTGCTTGTTGGTAGAGGAAGCAGGTTGACAGCTAAGCACTGGTAAATGTAGCCTGTGCAATCCAGTGACCCTCTGCAAGCTCCAGCATAAGCACTGTCATGGTTGTTAACCCCTCGTGCTGAAATACCATAATGCATTGCTCCCACATTCAGGGAAACCACACTGCTGATAGGGAAGGCCTGTGGCTTGGAGATACTGTATTTGTTAGGGATGTGTCCTGCATGTGGGTTGAAGGTCACGGTCCCTGTTTGGTACGCAAAAGCTACGTAACATCTGCAGTAGAGTCTCTAGTGCTTTTGCTGAACCCATCGTTTGTTCAGCGGTCAGCGCGTTACCCAGTCTTGGCTCCAATGCGAGTAGATTTATGGGTGTGTGACGGCTGTTTTTTTTTTTAATGTCCCGGGCTGGTGATAAAGATCTCTTCCAATGCTTTCTATTGGCGAGATGGGGGTGGTCTTTTCACCTGCCGGGTCGAGCTGCATGAAGCACGGGGCCGTCCGCTGAGTCTCCGGCCTGATGGCAGAGAATACTTCCTGTGCGTAGAGTCTGGATGTCTTTGCTGCTTATCTTAAGAAGCTCAGCCTCTTACCTCAGAGTCGCTTCTGTGTTCTGCTTGACTTCTTACCTTTGAAGAGCAGAACGTCATCACACCCCCAGTCCTTGTGTCTTGCGTGTTCGTGCCATTCCCGGTCTTCTCAGTTTGAAGAGCTTTCATCTGAAGGTACTTTGTGCTGCTGGTTTGAGCCGGATTCGTTTCCCCCGCAGCCAGGTTCAGTGCTTTGGGCACTGCTGGCTCCATCACCCCAATAATCTTAAAGCCAGATCGTCCCGAGGGGTGAGGAAGCCCTCAAGCACCAGGAAAGGTTAAAGCACTCAACCGCGAGTGAAGGCGTGCAGGTTAGGTCTTCCGTCAGGTGCCGA
Source organism: Gymnarchus niloticus (assembly GCA_009936485.2). Taxonomy (NCBI): domain Eukaryota; kingdom Metazoa; phylum Chordata; class Actinopteri; order Osteoglossiformes; family Gymnarchidae; genus Gymnarchus; species Gymnarchus niloticus. The sequence continues at coordinate 4,223,410 of JAACJT020000037.1, forward strand.
GAGTGGGAGTGGGGGGGTGATAAATGGGTCACATTATTTTCTGTGTGTGATTTCAGCATATTTCAGAAGCACCGTGAACAATTCAGAGAGATGAATGTGATGAAAGTTCCTTTTGTTGTTTTCATCTTCATTGACATTGTGTATTAGTTGATATTCAACCAGTGTTCAGCAGTGGGGGCAGCGGAGAAGTGAGTGCCAAGATTTGCAGACGGATTGAGGCGGGTGTGTGTGTGTGTGCGCGGACAGGAGAACCTCCACACCGCCAGATAAAGAGAAATCGTGTGTCCTGTCAGGTGCAGATAAGGCCGACAAACAGGCCTGCTTGGCCGTGACCTGTCAGAACCAGTTTAAACTGGCACGCCATCCGGGGCTGCTGGATAAATCTGCAGGTGTGCCCGTGTTTAGCCAGCACTGCGAAAGCTCTCCACTCGAGGTGGTGCCGCTTCAGTGAGGGTGTGATTTGGTCGTGGGATGGTCTTCTGCTCTGAGCAGAAGGTCACACCCTGGAGTTTTGACAGAGGGCTGGCTCCATCCAGGCATCCATCTATCCAACTAACTGCATATTCAGTTTAGGATTCTGGTGAGCTTGGAGCTAATCCAGTAAAGTCAAGATGGGACGGTTGCATGTTTCTGGACTGTAGATGGAAATTTGGGCCAACTCCACACAGACATAGTGGTGGTGCCTTTTGATTACTCCACCCTGGAGGTGTGAGGCTCCAGTGCTGCCCTCTGACCCATCAGGGCACCGCAGAGTTAAAAATCCATATTTCGTCTTTATCTGGCTGTTATTTGAGGGTGTGTGGCATGCGGGGGGGTTGACAGCAGAGACAGGGTCATCTGCAAATTTGCAGGACAAAGGGAGGGAGGACAAGCATTATTGCATTGCTGGGGGGGGTTGCCTTCCCATGGCACTGCCATTGCTACATAGGTCCTCCCCCCACCTTGCTACTGCCGGTCCTTATCTGCTCCTAGTGAGGCGGATAGGGGTGGGGGGGCTTATCAGCAGGAATGATGTATGTCACGGGTGTGTTGACCCCCTCCTTTCTCAGGGGCATTAAGCCGTTTGACCTTCAGTGGCAATCAGCCCCCCCCGGTAACTGCACCGTCTGTCTACATTCGAATCCTGTTTTCGATGCTGGTGTTGACGGCCTCCTGCTTTCTTCGTCATACATAAGCCGCCATACATTTTATATGTCTGATTTCTATCAGATGTCCTGGGGGGGTGTTTACTACGCATCCTCAGCTGACGGGTGTGGAGCTTCCTGCGTTTATATGGATGGCAGGATGTGTGCAGATAAACATCAGTGTTTAATCTGTCGCCCTCCTGTGGCCGTGTTTGCCTGCTTCCCCATTTCTTTGGCGATGCTTCGGTGTCCTCCTGCAGTGCTGGAATAAGCTGGTAATTAGTGTGTCCCGTGGTGGACTAATGTACCGTGCGTGGCATCTCTTGTCCTGTGCTTCCAGGGTTCACCATGTGGACCAGTTAAGTGACCCCCCCCCCCACACACAGGATCCATAAAAAATCTTGTTTTGTTTTCCTCCCATCTCCTGGTGGTTGAGCTTACTTTAGTTTCCTGCAGCATTTGGTCCCTATTTGCTGTCTGTTTCTGGACCAACACCTGCCTGCCACCTCTGTTAACCACCCCCCCCATGCTGGTGGGCCAGTGGGCCCACGTGAAGGCATTGGAAAGACAAATGACTCCAGGCCTGGTCTGTAGTTTGCCTCCAACCAGCAGCTGAAGTGCTTAGGCTGGAGATGTGATTAAGATCCTCCTTCCATCATATCAACTCATCCTGCTGCCTTCCCTTTCCTCTCTCTCTGTCCTTGACTGTACATTCTTTCTTAACCCTTCCTCCCTCTTCATCTGCCTACTCCTCCTCATTCCTCCATCTGTCCAAAAGGATGTTCCCTGATCGCTCCTACATTAGGGACATAAACATGTGACAGTTGGTGGCCAGAGCCACTTGAACCCTTGAAGGTGACCAGGAGGCCTGTCGTTGTTGGAGAGGTGAGGACATGCCTGGGGACCTGAGTTGGTGGGTCCTGGTGGGTGCAGGGCTGCCCTCACTCCCACATCCTAGGGCTGATGCCACAGGCAGGGCCATGTTAACTCCCCCAGGCATCAGGGAGCCCCGGGTCTCCACGTTTGGTTCTTTTCTTTATTTCCTCCCTTGCTCTAACTCTGCTTGACCAGGTTTAATTCATTTTCCTCTCCAGTTACGTCATCCATGCTGTCCCTGTACAGTCCCCCATGGCTCAGAGTGCTGTCTCCTGTTCCCCAGGCTGTGAGGACTTGGTGGTGGAGAGCCTCTCCCTGGACTCGTTGGTGTCTGTCCTGAGGTGGAGCTCGCAGCCCTACGGCTCCAAGTGGGTCCACCGGCAGGCGCTGCGTTTCCTGTGTGAGGAGTTCGGCGCCGTCATGGCCTCTGGCGTGCTGTACGAGCTGAGCAAGGAGCACCTGCTGGCTGCCATCCAGTCCGACTATCTGCAGGTGAGCGGACGGGACGCATCCGTCCTCGTCATTGTGTCTCTGCCACCTCAGGCTTCGTAACTGGATTTTTCACACAGGCGATGACTGACTTGAGAAGTAAACAGCATCTGACTGTTTATATTGCTGTATATCGGCACAAAAACATACACACACTAGCCTGCAATGGCTTATAACACTCCTACACGAGTGGTTTACCAGTGATGTTTCTCTCCTCTTCCAGGCCAGCGAGCAGGACATCCTGAAGCACGTAATCAAGTGGGGGGAGCACCAGCTCATCAAAAGGATGGCAGACCGAGGTGTGTGAGACCCCAGATCTCATACTTCAGGCCCCGGGTCCGTGTTCTTAGTCCCGCCCCTTCTGTCACAGAGCCCAACCTCCTCAGCGGGACGACCCACAGTGTCAACAAGCGCGGGGTGAAAAGACGGGACCTGGACGTGGAGGAGCTGAAGGAAATGCTGTCCCCACTGCTGCTGCACATCCGCGTGGAGCATATTCTCCCCGCCGACAGCGAGGTCCTCTCCGACGCAGTAAGTCCGCGTGAACGCCCGCCTTCCAAAGGCGGGTGTTAGCATGTCATTAGCGATCATTCATTTACAGCCCGTTAACGTTGGCCCTGTTGCAGTTCGCACCTTGAACATGGATCCATAAGCCTAGTGTATATTTTTAGATGAAGTCCCTGTCTGTAGGATCGCCCGCCCAGCTCTGCGTGACAGAAATGCTTCTGTCGTGCGGCCCTGAGAGAGGGCTGGTTAACAAAAGCCCTGCCCTGGGGCGTCTGCCTGGCCAACAAAAGCCCTGCCCTGGGGCGTATGCCTGGCCGACAAAGGCCCTGTCCTGGGGCGTCTGCCTGGCCAACAAAGTTCCCGCCTCTCTTTTATGGACCAGCTGGTAGAGCTGAGAACAGCAAAAGACTAAGGATGTGTTGCTTTGATTTCAGCTCTGAGGGCCAAGGCTTTCTGAGGGAGGTGTATAGCTTACTGGCTTCAGGATTTGTACCCATGTTTAGAAGGTTGTTGGTTTGAATCCCACGCCGCCCCTCTCTGCAGTGGCTGATGTCACCCTGCTTTTCCTACAGATGAAGAGGGGTTTGTTCAGCACCCCCCCCTCTGACATGCTACCCACTGCAGAAGGTGGGGAGAGCAACGCCTGGCTAAGGCAGAAAAGTGCGGGCATATATAACCGGCCCCGGCTCTTCACCCCGTATGTGGAGGAAGCCAAGGTTGGTGGCTGTAATGACCAAGTAAACTGGTTAGGAAATATAAAATCTAACATTTACATCTGTGCATTTAAATGAATGTACACATGGAAGAGCTCCGTCTAGTTTATGCGTTCGAACGATGATAGAGGGCTTGAATTTGTCACAGTGGGTGTGACCTCTGATCACCTCTGTCAGTCCGTCCTAGAAGAGATGATGCTGGAGCAGGCAGATGTGGTCCGGGTGCGAATGGTGCGCATGTCCAATGTGCCGGACACACTCTACATGGTGAACAACGCCGTCCCTCAGTGCTGTCACACGATCAGCCACCAGCAGATAGCCGGCAGCCAGGTGGTGTCGCCCTCTGTGGTGGCCAATGAGATCCCCGGTAAGAAATGACTGACACTTGTGGGGGGGGGGGCCTTGAACAATTACTCAGTTATTGAGAGAGGGGCCATAAAGCATATAGAAGAAAACGGCATGTACAGACCATGCCCTGAGGGCTAACTGACAGCTGCTCACCGACCTGCTAAACCGTGGGCAGCCTGTACGTTAGGGGCCCTCTCTGTCACTCTGGGGCATTTTCACGTGTTCACCCGCAGTGCCGGAGCTGGCCGTGGTGACGGAGATGATGCGGCGGCTCCGGGAGCTGCGACACACAGAGCTCGTGCAGAGGGCCTACGCCCTCAACTGCGGTGAGGGGGCCACCGTCAGCTACGAGCTGCAGATCCGCGTGCTCCGCGAATTCGGCCTGCCTGACGGTGCCACCGAGCTTCTGCAGGTGACCGATTCTGTCATCGTGGGTGACGAGTGGGTTGGGCAGTACGGGGATCCCTGAGGTCGCGTGCGTGCGTGTGTGTTTGTATCAGTATGTACTACACAGTAAATTCCTCTGACTGCGCAGCTGTGGGTTTTCTTTTAGACTAATAGTAGCCTGCAGATGTGTCACATTTACTTCCAAAATACGTCAGCAGATTCCTCAATTTCCCCCTGCCAAATAGCGTGCGTAATTAAGGAATAGTGAGATGGATTAATAGCTTCTAAAGGTGAATAAGACAAAATAATTGGATATGAAATGTGAAATTTACCCATTTAAATGTAATAGTTGGCAGCTAACTTGTTTCACGTTTGGCAGATTAATTTGTCCATCCATCCATCTTCTAACCGCATGTCTCGGGAGCCTGAAGCCTGTTCCAGGCTGGGGTGCTCCCTGGGCAGGATGCCAGCCCATCACAGGGCACGCACACACTCTACAAGCAATTAAATGTCACCATTTAAACTACCTGCACAACTTTGAACTGCGGGAGGAACCTGGAATACCCAGAGGAAACCAGCAAAGCACAGGCAGACCATGCAAACTCCACCCACGCAGAGTGGAGGCGGGATTCGAACCGCCGACCCTGGCATTATGAAGCAGCACTCCTATCCACTGAGCTGCCCCTCAAAGATTAGGCTGTAAATTTGAGATTCTCTCCTTTCAAGAGATCACACGAGACACTCTCTACACTGCATGTGTGTGTTGTTTCTCCTTTTCGTGAACCTATTTGCTTGATTCCAGCTTGTACTTAAAAAAAAAAAAAAAAAAAAAAAAAAATCTTGAATTTGAATTGAAAACATGTTGTCATTACATCCCTAGTCCAAGCAGTGGCATTTTGACAGTAAGCCAGACGCCCCGCCTCCATTTTCAGTCTGGTCCTATTCTACCCTTCATCATTTAATGCCCAGCAGTTTTGCTGTCATCCTGTCTGCCCGGCAACAGATGTCGGGGGAGTCGCTGACCTCCCATCTCACCTCTCGTTAAGTGGGGGGGTGGGCGGGGAGTAGCCTGACTTCACCACGTAAGACCAACTGAGATGGTGCTGTGGCGTGTCAGCCATGCTGGGTTCTGATTGGCTGTCACCTTGTCTCCCCGCCATAGAACCCACACAAGTTCTTCCCAGATGCGCGCTTCGGAGACGAGAGTCCGGTGCCAGCTCTACGGCCGGGGGGGCGGAGCCGGATCCCTGGCGGCCCACCCACGGAGGGCATGCTTGCTCCTCTGGAGGCGATGGGCTTTCACCCTCCCCTGCCTCCACCCCCCCCTCCCTACTTGCCCCCATGCCCCAGGCCCTGTGCCCCTGGCCAGCCCCCATCCCGCTCCCTCTCTTATGCCTACGGCCACGCCCCACTCCTTCAGCACCCAGCCCCCAAGCACGGCAGCCCTGCCTATCCGCCGGAACCACCAGCGCCCGACTGTGCCACACCCCAGGGACCCCAACGGACCTCTGTGTACCCGGACATGCGGGGGGTGAGTGTGGGCGACTGTCGCAGCAACAGGGAGGGGGCCCGCGATCAAATGCTTGCTGTAAACGGCACCTCTCTCCGGCAGAATCCAGAGTCCGTGATAAGCGAGTTCATGCCAGACATCGCTGTGGCCGTGTCGGCCATGAGCCTCAAGGAGCGCCGCGTTCCAGAGGTTGCCGCCGATGCAGAGCGCCGTGACCCTCGGCCGTCCGTGACCCGGCGCCCCGTCGGCCAGCACCACGGCGGCCGGCGCAACGCACGGAAGCGACACGTTCCCGAGGCCAAGCCAGATTTCCCCGATCTGTACGAGTTCTCCTCCTCCCGCTACACGGGGCCTGACCTCTACAGCCACAGTCTGCCTCCCACCTGCCCGGCTGACCTGCGCCCCTCTGGATGGCCGGCCACCTCCCCCCTGTCCCTGGATGTGCTGGAGCAGCCGCCCCAACGCTTGGACCTGACACCCCGCGTATGCCCCCGAAACGAAGCGGCAGTGGTCCCGGGGGTGTTGGAGGGGTGTGGACCCGGAGGCGAGCCCAGCGAGGACTATAGGTCACCCAGCAAGCCTGATTATCCCTACAGGAAGTCTGCATTGTAAGCCCAGGGCCATGAGAGCCAGGCAGGACCTGCCCTCTTGCTTGGTAGGCTGTACTTTGGGGCTGAAGCTGGCTCTTCAGCAGGTCTGTATTCTGCGATGGGGTTTAAGCGAAGCCCTCTGATTGGCTCTCTGCATAGGCCTGGTATTCACGTTGTCCTCTTTCGGTCCGTCCCGGTCGTCTAGGTCTCCTCCAGAGAGCAATTTGCTTCCAAAATGCACCTAAATATAGCTGGATCTTTAACTGTTCACGGTTACTCTTCATCACGCTCACTGTCACACAGCAGTAAAATGCGTCTGTCACCCACCCTTAGAGAAAATATGAATCGCGTCAGCGTCCATCTCCCGGCGAGCCGTGCTCGGGGGGGGGGCTGCAATCCAGGGCCATTAAAGACGATGACGGAGTTTTCTGAATGTCGTAGTGACATGGCAGTTTTGGCCGGATGGTACAGCAGCTCTGGGGGTGGTTTCGAGATTTCAGTGTCCCCTTGCATATCTATGACACATCATACTGGGACCATTGCAGCCATCTGGGAAAGTTTAGGTTGGGTATGGTCTCTCCTAGTCCTCCATGTAGATTGGTGGCTCCAGGATTTAGCCCGGTCAGTTAGCAGACCCGTTGGTGTGTTTCCACCAGGCTCATTCCTGTGAATAGAGCTGGTTAAACAGGTTCTCCCTTTGTAGTTCCACGGTGTTCCAGCCTCTCTTCAGCTCGAGTCCTGCTGATTTAGCAGCTCCGCTTCAGGAAACGCAGAGCGGCTGCGAATCAAGCCAAGCCTACTCCTGCCTGAGGCACTCTTCGGTTTGGCCTGAAGGCGAAGCAGCACTGTGATTTTGTTTCTTGCACACAAGCTCCTGTAAGCACAAGCTGGGTGTCCCAGAGAAAAACGACCTTGGGTGTTGTAGGGAAAAGTGGTAATGACACTCTGGACACCTTGTCCTAGATTTTGATTCTCTCGGCAAACTAGCATTATGTGTCACACTAAAAGGTCACCCATCCTCATCTCCTTTGTTCTCTGCTCATTTTATGTCTCTTGGTTCATGGTACTTGTTTGAAAAGGATTGTCTTGGCAGTTGGGGCATTAAGATGGAGCACTTTGCTGCCCAAATATGTGTTCGGACCTCTGGGGGATGTCGGCGAGGCCCTTGTCGCCACCTCAGTTGTCCCCCCGCGGTTGGCAAAACATGCTGCCAGACTGTGAGCGTGAGGACACAAATGACCAACGTATCGGTTAAACCAAGACAGCCTCGCCAGCCAATAAACTCCCAGCTTTAGGATGAAATGACCATAGTGCGGGGCTGAATGTATGGCTGGGGTGAAGGTCCCGTTTTTGGAGAGCGGGAGGAGAAGTTAGTCTGTAGTCCCAAGGCTGAAGCTGGTTCTACCACACTGGGGATTACAGGCTTTCACTTTGCAGCCTTTTCGGACCTGGCACTGTCAGGCGACCTGAAAATCTACCATGTTCTGGAAAAACCAAGATGATGCTCATTAAATGGCTTAACTGGAGAGGCTAGATCACTTTGTGCCTGAATTCTAGGCTGAAGCACGTTTTGTGGCGTGGCTGTAGGGTAATGAAGTATGGCATTGATCACATTCTATGTGAATCGCCCAGAGGTCAATTTATTTGTTGTTTGCTCCGTGTGCAGAATGCATCACCTTGGTGATGCTTCAGCGAGAAGGGGAGCCTCTGCTGTCTTCAGAGTAAACAGGGTGGAAATGTGCTGCAATGGCCCAAAATCAGACTGTCTGGCAGCCAATGACCCAAGTGAATGCTCACTGGAGGGTCTCGGGTGAATTGTGGGACATTCTGAAATTGCAGTATTAGTGGTCTTACAGAATTGGGGGCCCGGTGGCTCGGAGCTCACTCCTCCGTGGTTGGGGGGGTCAAATCTCCGTGAAGTCGTCGCCCAGTGCTTCATGGGTTTTCTCCCACAGTCCAAAGACATGCACTGTAAGCTAATTGGCTTCTCTAAATTGGCCATTGTGTGAGCATTTTAAACTTCAACGTCAGGCAAATTCACATCAGCTGACAAGCAAACCCGGCATCAATGCAGAACATAATGCCGGGAGAGAGAAAGGCCTCACAGAACTCAGGAGTACACGTTTCTTTGCGTGTGAGGGTCCTTTTTACCAACATTTACGGCCAACGGGCTTTTAAAAGCCATCTGCTTCTGACAAAGTTCAGGCACTCCTGTTTCCATGGACCACAGCACAACGCCCCCTAAAAGCAACTAGCCAGGGTCCTAGTCCATGTCTAGTTTTAGTCCCCCCCCCAAGATGGCGTGCTTCCCATCTAAGTGTCTGAATAGTTTGGTATGGTAATAATGTGTCTGTTATTTGAACAGATCGTGGTGAAAAGTTTTCCATGACCCGGTAAATTCCTTCCCCACTGTCCCTTGCTGGGGATCCTCTGTTGTAATCTCTTTGTCAGGGCTACTGGTTCCTACCTCTTAAACCTTGCCACCACGGTCATCTTGCAGTAGATCTAATTTGTCTGTTCCATGGCTCAGGCCAAAGGGGTTTTAAGCTTGACTCCTAGATGAACCTCCTAAGTGTTTTTATTGCAGATTTTTTTGAGGGTTATCTTGGTATATCTTGGCATCTTTTGAGTGCCTGTCACTGTCATCCTGGTAGCGAATGGATCTCAGTGATCAAGTCGTAACACATCCACCGCCTCTGTGAACGAAAGCCTGTGGAGCATGACTTGCAGCCAGGGCTGGTGTGAGGCCAAGACATCTCTCTGTGCCCCGAAGGGATTTCGATCTTTTCAGAGATTATAAACCGTAAAACACATCAGCTCCTGTCGCGGAGCCAAAAGATGGCCTGAAGGCAGCTTTGTGGGAGGTTGATCAGGGCTGGCAGGTACAGCTGGGAAGTAAGGGCAGAGCACAGGATTAGTGGCTTTTGAGAAGTACAGTTGGGCTAGAGGTAGACCTGGGTTTACTGGAACCGATGCAGGTACTAGACACATGGCTAAGCATTGTGGCAGGTGAGGCTGAGGTGGTACTAGTTGGGTGTGTCAGGCTATGCATGAGAAGTGTGGTTACGTTAGATGGTGGGTTAAGCAGCAGTGTGGAAGAGCAACTAGCTTGGTTTTTAAATTAACCACAGAGTTGCACTCTGGCAGGGGGGTGGTTGATTAAAAAATACTTCCACGGGGATTCGATACAGGTCCTGAAGCTCCTGGCCCAAATTCTAAGCGCCGGTGGCCTACGTTATAATGGATGAGGCTGAAATAACCCCTGACACTGAGAGTGGCAAACTGGAGGAGGGATATACTCTCGCTCCCGACATGAGTGCCCGATCCCGGCACTGTAACCCCACGGGGTCTAAGTCTGCGGCTGCTTTTCCGCATGCCTCCATTGCGACAGTGACCTTCACCACTCAGAGGTCAAGTGCCCGCAGTTCACTGAAGCTGAGCTTTGGATGGGGCAGCATTTGTGGTAAACGGAGGGGAGATGCTTAGCTCGGTACAGACGTGTCCCCCAAACACATGCGCAGCTTCAAGTGACGGGGAACCAGCATGGGCATTAAGCATATGGCACATAGGGTATACAATCCAGAGGGATGTCACGTGGTGTTCAGTGCTTCATGACTGCATTGGAAGCATTTTCCTTCAAACCTTTGTTTATAGTCTCATAGAATCCAGCAGTCTAAACAGAATATTGCAGTTTGACCTTACGGTGGCTAACATTTGAAGCAGATGATGTTGGTATTTTCTGTTCGTCTGAAGGCTGACCTTGAAGTAACCTCCAGATATCCCACAGTCATACCCTCGCATTTTCTGTGGGCCAGGGAGAGCCCCAACCTAGTCTCGTACAGACTGCTGTGTCGTTCTGCTCGGAGACTGCAGCAGTCAAGCGTGTAAACGTGTCATTCCCCCGCCCCCAGCTGCTAGAGGTTGATCTTGTCATTGAGATGTGATGTAGTAATACTGTGCTGTTATGCTGGCTTTCAAAAAAGAATTTCCCATTCCACCTGCCAGCTGGATCTCATATCCAGCTGTACAATGATGTCAGGACTCAGATCTCATTTGCAGTCCCAAGCAAGTCCTTAATGTACAGAGCACATTCTAAAGCCGCATTCAGACCTTTTGGATCCTCTCTCATGGCTTTACATAGTTATGATAGGAGAACAGATTCAATCTTGTTGGTTGCTCAGCTTCTAGTTCTGCTTGTTCTCCAGATTCCAGGTCTCTGCGAGCTCACAGAGCCTGCTGGCTGGGTGCATCCATCACAACCAGACTCTCGCCCTATGCAAATATTTTCTACAAACCCGTAAGAAATCCACGCCTATAAAAACAACCAATGCTTTTAAAAAGTAGTTTTGGAAGTATTTTTTCATTTTAAGTACCTTTTGCCATCTTGTTTCTGCTTTATACATATTTTTTAATATATATATGTAACTTGTATGTATCTGTACAGACTAATGTAGATTTCCATTGCAAGTTTTATCATTTGACGGGTCTATTTTTGTAGTTACGGAGTGTGTAACAGGTTTAACCTGCAGAATAAACTGCTCTGATCAGAATCCACTTGGTCTTTGTATTTGTGCTCACCACCGATCCCCAGGGATTGCATTTTCTACAAAGGCCAGTGTTCGAAGTCTTCCATCTCATTCTACAGAATTCCCCATATTGCCGCTGGATCTGAACACCAAGACGCCACTTACAGACCGGCAGAGATGAGTTTGAGCATCACTGCTGACGTCATGGTGTCAGCTCTCTTTCTCACAGAGATGAGAACACACAAGTCCACCTAGGGCCACGGAATCTGGACACAACCAACTGTTACTGAAGAGTGATTTTTAATTTGAAATAGGCGAGCGGTGTCTCTGCCCACTGCTATACAAACTTCCTCTGTTAAATCAAAGCAGGTCCATTTCGGTTCATTTTAAATTCCTCCCACTCTCGCCACGCACTGATCCAGCTAGGCTCGGTTTCACGGAAGTGCGTACACATCTTGTGCTTTCAAAGTACTACAAAGAACAAGTCTTCGGCCACGAGGGGATGAACCGGGGACTGCATTTTTATTCAAAAGCACGAGTTGACAGGGAGGGTAGTAAGTTATACTGGCATTGTTCTAACACCGCAGAATGGCAGGAGTAAGAAAAGCCGGGCCTCAGGTGGGATGGGCATGGCCAGCCCACACCAAGCCACCCCCCCCCCCCTTCAGCTGCAGTAGTACTGGCCGGCGTTGGCTCGCCGTTTCTTCCGGCTCTGCTGCTCTTCAAAGAAGCGCTGGATGTCCTCGGGGGTCACAACCTAGCAGGGTCAAGGGGGCAGAGCTCAGGACAGGCAAGGCGGCTCCTGACAAAGATCCAGGAGCCGTATGATTGGCCCTGGCCCACACTGACCGACTATCCAATTTCAGCATCTGTAGAGTTGCATTCATTCTAATAAAGAGCAGGCACTTTATCCGAAGTTTTATCATGCCCCATAAATACAATTAATGTTGTAACCATAAGTAATGAATCCATTACAAATGGTGTGCTAATTGTTCCATTTTGTTTCAGAACCCGATCAAGCAACAGTGCCAATCCCACACCGCTTTCGATTAGTGAAAACCAACCCCTGCTGGAGTGGTATGTTCCAACACTCGGGCCTTCTAGAGAGAGTGAGGTGATGCTAATTAGACTAAAGCCCACCAATCAGGGAGCCAGGCCCATTAAGACTGCCCCCAATCACTTCATACCTTTCCCTCATGTGCAAACCTTTGCAGGTAATCCTTCAGCTCAGTCTTCATGTCGTTGTACTCTGATGGAAAGACCGAAAAAAAACATTAAGCCCCCCCTCAGAAAAAAAGCAGCCCCCTCGTGGCTGGGTGGCATGAAGGGCTCACCATAGATTATCTCCAACTGCTGCACGCGGTTAAGCGTGTTGAGTGCCGACATCAGCGGGTCGCGACCCTCGGTCACCCGCTCCTGATCGGTCTTGCCCTTGTTCTCGTAAGCCAGGACCGTATCTGACTCGTCCAGCAGAAAGGTTACTCCCGCCTCCACATAGGTGGCCTACACCAAGGGGTGGGGCAGCATGTCACAGAGTGGGGAGACAGCGCCATCTGGAGGACAACCCGGTCAGGTGGGAAAAGGGATACCTTGCAGCTGGTGCAGACGCAGAGTCTGGAGCGCCAAAAGTGGGGCCAGAAGACGGCCCCCTCCTTTGGCCTGGATGGGCCCCGGACCCTCAGCTCAACCAGCCTGCACTGGGTGGGTGGGGCCTCCATCTCCTGGTGTTTGCGCTTGTTAGATGCTGTCCCATTGGCCCGTACCTTCGCAGGGGACGGAACACAAAGTGTGACCAGGTCTGCTATTCAAGCAGCAGCCCGATGTGAAGGTCACCGAGTACAGCATGCAGTCAACAGGACTGGGCTTAAAACACAAAACTGCATGTTACCGTAGAAACAAGGCAAAACAACCTGCTGCTGTCTGTGGCCGGGGTGCTTGTGGCACCAGCTTTTTTCCCCACTCGCTCCCCAGATCTTCCACATTAACCCAATGTTGATTGGACAGCTCCCTCTGCTGGCCAAGAGCAGCATGTGCAGTAGTTGCTGGTCAGTACCTTCTCTTCCTCCTGACAATCCAGGCTGGTCGAGGGCTCTTCAGTGCCGTTCCTACAGCTGCCGTCAGCCTCCTCCTTCTTTGGCGCCGTGCCGCCGTCCTTCTCCTCCTTCACCTCATCTTCTGCCTTGACTGGGTTCACTTCGCGCACACAGACACGTGGCGTAACACTCCATGAGATGACCTGCAGAAGCCGCTCGGCCTGAGCCGGGGTTCAAGAGGCTCACCTGCCAGGTGGGCGGCGTAAGTCCACAGGAAGGGCGCCTTGTTCATGCAGGCCTCACACACCATCTCCTGCATCTCCACACCCTCCACCACCTTGCAGCCCAGGTGCTGCAAATCAGAGCCAGCCCACTATCACTATGGAGATCCTCATCCCATTCACTTAGCAACCCGTTTATCATCAACTGAACAAAAAATTATGATATTTCTCATATGAGTGAGTCACTATTTTAAGGAATCATACATGTAACCAAATTTAGGGAAACTGCTCAAGGAAACGTTCAGCGTTTTTTACTTTTAATGTGCTTTAGTGCTTCATAGGTTACATTAACATCGAGACAGCAGGTGAGCACACTTACTCGGCCATGAAACCAGTCCTCACAGACGACGCACTGAATCATCTCATCTGGAATCTAGGAGACAGCCCGCTGGTCCATGAAGTAACAGCAGCAGTACCCACAGTCCCACGCACCCCACTGCTAATCTGCAGACTGGCTCTGCTTTGTTGCTCCATCTTCTCTGTATACATTAGTCCTTGAGCCAAGGACCCCCTCCCTGTGCTTCAAAGCTTACTCTTTAAGAGCCCTCTGTACTTCCACCAGCTGGCTTAGGAACACCCAGCAAATGCCATTAGATCTGCCACTTTGAAGCAAATTAAATGAACTGTCATTATTAAGTTTTCAAAGCTTGACATTGTTGTACTTGGGAATAAACCCCCTGCATTCTTTAAAAAAAAAAAAAAAAATACCATTCAACTCCAAAGTTGATACCTGTATACGAAACACTAAAATTCACCACCTAACAGAACAGGTCCCTTCCTCTTCAGAGTCCATACCCTTAGTCACCGTGCCTTTCATTGACCCAGCACTGTTAGGCTGGAGATTGCATTTCGGTATTCCAACTTTTTTTTTTTTTTTAAAAACCCTTCCTGCCGCTAAAATGCATGTAAATAAGTAAGGCCAGGTATACAACAAAGAGTCTTATGCAAAATTTTTTTTTTTTTTTTTTTAATTAAAATGTGTTGTTCCTCTGCTTTTAAAAATCATAAGCTAAATGCCCCCCCCCCATTTACTAGTCTAATTGTTGTCAGTTATGTTCTCATTTGGTCTACAGGCTGTATGTGCTATTGAGAGAGTGGGCAAAAACCCTTTGAAGAAAAGGGACAGTACCTGGTCTTCTAGATCTGGGTATGGCCTGTTACAGGTGCAGTACAGACCAAAGAAATTGTGGCTGTACTTGTTGTCTGTGTTCAATTGGTCTTTTTCCTTCAGAGAAGAGAGATCTGTCAGGAACATCACCAAGGCCCCAAGTCTCACATTGAGGAAAGTGCAGTGACACACACAATGGAAGTTCCAGAAAGAACAGGGGAGAACGTACAGGACATAGCTTGCATTCAAAGTCTTTGAACTTGGAATTCCCACAATCGCAGCGGAAGTTCCTTTAAAAAAAAAAAAAAAAAATCAATCAGATTACTAGATACTATAGAAGGCCTTAACTGTTGTGTTTTGGCTAACAGGAACATTTTAGCTTGAAAACACCACACTTCAAAATCCTGAATTTCAGATAAAATACTGAAACGTTTACAGGTGCTGTTCTGTTTGCTGTGAAACAGACCACCGTGCCTCAAATGACTTTCCTGTACACAGGCCAGCGGCCGCACATCCGGAGGACCGGCTACAAGTGGCACGAAGCACAAAGCTCACCTTTTGGTGTACAGCTCGAAAAGCTCGTGGCCCTCGTGGCATGTGTAGGAGCAGGCCAGGCACACGCCAGCAGGCTCACCGCCCCTCGGCGTGCAGGTGTTACACGCGTAGAGCGCCTGTCGCTTCACATAGCCCTGCGCCATCACAGCATACAACCAGAACTGTATTAGATGAGCTGTCTACTCCATTATGGCAGCAGATCACCTGACTGAGCAAAGACTTCACAACACCGACGTGCAGTGCAAAAACAGACCACAGAACCTTCCGGGTGACAGCTATCCAACATACCTGGTAAACATACTTGAAACTCACAGTATAATCGCTCATATGTACTACCAAAGTGTGAAGCTTACTCTGTGGATACCCACTCTCAGAAAGATCCGATCATTGACGATTTAATCATTTTAAATGGTCAAACAGATGGTCATCATATTGATAAAGAAAAACCACATCTAGCACAACCCATTTCAGACCTTAAAATCATCTTCCTCTGGCACCGAGGGGCTGAATGGAGGAGTGGGGATCCAATAATATTACACTCAGAGTGTGTGTGTCTGTCTCTCTGTGCGCGCGCGCGCGCGTGTGTGTGTCTGTCTGTCTCTCTGTGCGCGCGCGTGTGTGTCTGTCTGTCTCTCTGTGTGCGCGCGTGACCCATTCGACGGCGCCCAGCCGTCGCCCACCACCACCACCACCACCACCACCTCCTCCTCCTCCCAGTGCCCAGGCAGGAGGGTGTCCGTCTGGACAGATGGACAGCGAAGACGCGCAGACTGCTCAGCTCACAATGAAACTGCGGCCTCCCGCATCTGCACCCAGATCAGCTCAAGTAAGATGCTGCCACCTTCAGCGCCCTCGCCTCACCATGGCGGGACGCCGCTTCTGGGTACCGAGGGAGTCGCGATGCGCCGACAGCCCAACTCACACGGACGTCGCCGGGCGTCTTGATCATAAATGAGGCGGCCGGTCGTGTGCCGTTAGAAAAGCGGCAGCCCGATCCGCATCACGTCCGCTTTACCTCGGGGTACGAGCACCTCTCCGAGTCGCTGCCACCCAGCACCGCCGACGCCTCGTTTTCCAGCTCCTCATCCTCCTCCAGGACGTCGACCAGAGAGACGGTGGCCTCGTCCCCTTCATTTGCCGCCATCCTTAAAAATAGAGAGGAAAAAAAAAAACACGCCCACTTCCTTTTCCGGGGCGGAAGGGAGGGGGTCTACCGTAAATCACCGAGAACGTAGCAGCCCGCCTGAAAATTTCTGGGTGACTTCTAAATGAAACGTGAAGTCGTCTGCAATATTAGGAGTAATTTGTAAAAACACGGTCACGTGACCGCGGTAGACAAAAACACCAAAGCAAACGTCCAGTCCGGACTCCTCCTCTGGGCTTCGGCCACACCACGCGCGCCCTTCTGTCGCGTTAATACGGTTTTGCCGCGGCGCTCGCGGACGTCGCTGGGTCGGAGGTCACGTGTCCCGTGTCCCTCGCAGGCGTCATGGCCGCACGGCAGCTTCGGGGGCAGTTAAAGTACAGAGACGGCGGCACCCGGGAGTTCGTGGTGGAGACGGAAAACAGCCTCCGGTCCCTCCTGTCGGGGATTCGTACGTTGAGCGACGACGTGTCGGCGGCCTTGACGGAGCTGGTGTCGCTTGAGAGAGCAGCTGCGGGAGGCGGCGCGGGGCAGCCCGGCGCCGACGGTGTGTGTGGGTCAATGGGGGAGCCGCGTGCACGCACGCTCTCAGGCTGTCTGCCTGTCTTGCTGCATGTCCCGGTGACCTTAGCCTTAATGTGCACTGTGCATGTTTATTCCACTGACTTGGATGAGCGAGTCGTGTTCCGCCGATGCCATGTGGGTTCTGCAGTACCTATGCAGTCATAGACTACAGTATATCCCCGTCATGCACATCAGTGTGCGATTCGCTGTTGCTTTCCCTTTATGTATCAGGATCGGAGCACTTATGGGTTGAGATGACAGGCTTTGGTGCTAAGGTCTGCCGTCAAAGCTTGGATGGAGTTTTGAGGGCAGTAACTCTGTCTTTGACTTTGCTGCGGTGAATTCCAGTTTAAGACTAGTTCAGCTAAACGTTGTGTTTCGGGATTTAACACAGCTACATATTCACTTAAACCCAGCTGCTCTATCAAAAGAAGCAGTAATTTAGGCAGGCTCAGAGGATACAGCAATGAAGTTTAAGAAACCATGTTACTTGACTTAAACATGACAGAGAAATCCCCCCCACACACACAATTTTGGTGTGTGTTTTGTTGTGATTTTCTAATGAGGAGTTTATGTATGTTGTCTGAAACTGTTTATATTTCTGGCCATCCTGGCCTAGTCTCTTTAACTTGTACGATATCAGCAGCCAGCCAGACTCTGCTTTCCATGTTTGCTTTTGACAGATGAGGAAGGGGATGACAGTGATGATGATGAGGAAGAAGAAGAAGGCCATGAAAAAGCCAAGGTGAACAGGACAGGCGCAGAGCCTCCAGCCAAGCGCACAAAGACACTAAATGTATAAAAGCCTCCAGCTCTGAGGACTCCATGGGGTGGAAATACACCTGATGGACGAGTTGACCCGGGATGGAAGCGTCTGATTGGCCGATACAGTGAGATGGGCCCAGCCCCCACTTTCTGGACAAATGGCTTGTTCTCCAGAAGAAAATGCACACAGGGTCTGCTCCTCGTCTCCCTAAGAATGTCAGACTTCCACATC
>JAACJT020000037.1:4241261-4252426 GCA_009936485.2 Gymnarchus niloticus
TATCACTCCAGTAACACACAGCCTGAATTTACAGATCAGGATTAACTCTCATATCACTCCAGTAATATACAGCCTTTTTCTGTATGTTTTTCTGCAAATCTTATATTTACAGGGTAATTGCGCACATGTTGGATATCTTCATGTGACCCACCGCACTTAGAGGGTAGGTTTATCTGTGAGGGTCTTTATTATTGAGATTTAGGCTTTACACTGTATTGCCTCTTACCGTCTTTTTGGAGGGTAGATGTACATCTGATAGTCACTGAAATGATCACATGAGGTGATTCTTAGGGAGTCTCCTAAAAATTGAGATAAACTAGCAGGCATAACATTTTTCTTATTGGGGGTCCTGGACAGAGCCGGACGTGCTCATTTCTACCACTCAAGACAGGATGAAGTGAGTCTCCTCCTCCTTGACTCCGCCTTGTCCTTATTTTCACACTCTCCCACCCCTTAGAAGCACACAGAACCACCTGCAGAGGTGTCAAGAAACACACCCTCCACACAGAAGCTCAATTATTCATAATGTTAATGAGTTTTCCATTGAATTTGCACCACTTCAGCAGTAATGAACAGAAAGCGTTTCACTTCATTGCACCAGCTGGCCCTGACTGTATCTGGGTCACATGCTAGAGTAAAGTACCATGGGAAAGGAAGTTCCAAAGGAAGTAAAAGCTTGATGGTATGGCAGAAGCAGGACATTTAGGACACAGGATAAAACATGCTCATCTGGGCTGGAGGCAGCTAAACTCGGGCTTCTTTAAAAGTGGTCATGCTAAAATGCAATCAGGGAAATTCATTTCTCAGTCTCATGGCAGGGGACATTTGTGCATAAAGCACAGGTCAGGGAAGCCTTGCTCTGGAGAACAGAAAGCAGCAGTCATCTTAGTCTAAGAATAATGAGCTCAAAACAAGGCAGCCCTGGCAGACCTGACTAAATTAGTATTCCTCAGACTGCATGAGCATGAATGTTTCTCAAGTTTCCCTGGCAGTTAGCTGCTTTAATTAAACTCCTTACATGTACTTTCTCAACTGTGAGAACAAAAAAGTTGAACGTGCTAGGTGACCCCCACCTAGGTACACAAGTTCCACTTACTAAGTCAGGTGACCCCAATTTTGGTCTAATACAGCTGGCCAGTATGTCCTGAGGTACTGTGAATTCATCTTAATTAATGTAGATTGACATTATTCATGTAATACAAATTGAACCAACCAAATGCCTTTGAGGACTCGCACCTCTGCAGGGATGCATTCCACCAAATTTACATTTATGCAGAAACACATGGGACGGACAGATAAACAGAAATCATAATTAATCAGTAATTGGCGATTGTTAGGAAAAATGCAGACCACAGGGAAAGTTATTTTGTATCACGTTCAGTTTACAGAAATCTTGCCTACTTGATATAAAAATGAATAGCTAGAAAACCACAGCATCTGCAGAAAAATTAATTTATTTAACTGTAAATGGAGGTCCATCAAGGGTAATTAAGAGCTTCGCTACAGTAAAAGCCAGTGTACACTGTATACCATCAGGACCTGACAAGAAAAACTGCTGGATTAGATTAGAGCCCGTCTGTCTTTCCGAGTTCCTTTTCACACGCTGATCGCGGACCATTTTGCGGTTTATTGTTATACAGCGCCCTCTTGCGTTGGAAGTACAAAACACATTCTGGGAAATGTATGTATTTATACACTGACAGTCAGAAGTTTTGAATCACTCTATTTAAGCATGTTTAATTAAACATTGCTTACTAAACATTGTGACTACCGTTAGCCACACAATAGAGGGGTGGTCTTTACGTGGAGCCACTCCTTTTGGACGGGGTGGTTACGCGGTGTGCAATGCTCTTTAATGTTGGTGTATTTTTATAATCTCCTCGCCTTAACTGCGTCTCTTCCTACTGAAATAGATGCCCTTAATTTGCTTAATCCAAAGTAGAACCTGTACTGAGAAATTTGTCTATGGCGGCCTTTTTTGTTGGTTTTTTTTTTTTTTTTTACAACCTACTTGAAATTCATTTTAGTCAGACCAGGACAGTCATGGTTTTCAACGTCGTGGGTGCGACACGTAAAAACGGGAAACCCGCACGGAAAACACGTGAACAAGCTGAATTGGACAGGAATTATTCTTAAACGCGAATGTCTTCGGTCACATATTTAATTACGATCAATCTGTTATAGTTACGTCAAATATTCAGTTTAGCCTACATGCAGCCACATAAAACATTAACACAATGTAGAAAAACTCATCTAACGATTTACCAAAACTTATTCGGCAATACAACACGCAGCAAGCGTACTGTAAGAGTGCAATATGTTACGAATTACCTTGCATGAGTGTTTTTCCACCAATTGCAATAAATCTAAGGAAAATGACACGGGCATAGGCGCATGGGGTGTGGCTTAAGCAAAGCAGTGCTGGATAGGTGGAATGGGTTGAAGCATGCAGTGCTGGATAGGTGGAATGGGTTGAAGCATGCAGTGCTGGCTTAGGCAGTTGGCATTGCATTCATTTTACAGTGTCAACTGTAACTTTCGTGTTGCTGATCATCTGTAGTTTTGCCTGCAATGGATAAGAGCTACTGTCAGCAGCCAGGAGGACAAGAGGATGCTGATGGACCTGGACATTTCCATGAGGGCTGTAGACTGTCCAAATATAGTTACCTTCTACAGAGCACTTTTCAGAGAGGTGAGTAAGCCTAACCTCTTCTCGAGCTGCTTTTGGTAATTGGTATTTTAGCTGTATCTTTTATAGGAGAACTTAACAAAATTCTTCATGATTTGGTCACATTTGATTAGTGATAATTTAGTATAGTTTATGAAGTGGTCTAAAGCACCAAGTGATAAGCCCAGTCCCAACTGTGAATATAGTCTGAGAAGCTGGTACATAAAGCCCTAAACCTAATGCTCTGATATCCCCTCCAGCTCAGCCAGTCAGTGGGGGCTGGCATCACTTATATACATCTGCAAATGGTTGGGGATAATGTCTGGCAGTCCATTTCCTGTGAACACATGATTGCCTATGCCTGTGTTGTGGCTTTCCATCAACATGTTTTTAAATGGGTATTTGTATTATTTTTTTTTACATGTGTACAAAGCAAGAAAAATACATTGGTTTCTATTCATTCCTCTAGTTACAGGTTTATATGCTTTTATTAAAATTACACATGGGGGGGTGGGGTGATAGTGGGTGGCAAGAAAATTCCGTGCTACCCGCTGACTGATGTCACCCTAGACAGTTGCTCACCTTGCCCATGTCTAGATTCGAGGCTGTGAATAAATATTTTTAGATCCCAAAATGCAGCCACTCTTTGTCCAAAACTGATTACTGCACATATCAAACTACTAACGATTTATGGTAGATCCGTCAATCTATTTTTGTGACTGCTCATGATAACCCTAATCCAGCATTGTGAACTTGTCCTGCCCAGTGCCGGCCAGAGGAGGATGGGCTTCTCCAAATAAAAACAGCTGTAATTTTTTTTTCATTAAATGAATCCGCTTTAGTGTAGTTCTAAAAATATTTATTTTATACATTTATTTATTTTTTCTAAAACAAGATACAAGTACATATAGTATCTTATTGACCGTCCGAGGGGAAATGTCCAAAGTGCAGTAGCAGGGGTAAATGGAAAATAAAAAGTTATATAGTCAAAAAATTCTGAAAAGAAAATAACCAGAATGTATACGTGCTATGAGGACTCATAGAAACTATAATCTATACAGAATTTACAGGAGTACAACCATTAGGATGGATGTAATAAATACAGCCATACTGCAAGCAGTACAAATACCCATTATGTGTGCATGGCCATGTTAACGTTGACAATGTATGTCACAGTGCAGTGTACACCGGCAATACGATGCCAAATAAGGTAGGCGATACAGCTGACAAAGAGCATACTTTAGTACAAGACCTTTTAGGCTGTTTCCAACGAGTGACCAGTAACAAGATAGTTAGGGGAACAAGAGCTATATAAAAACTATAATATAAACCTAATATTAGAAAAATCACTCAATTACAGTGTTTGGAACATCAGCAGGATTCGCACTGGATTTTAAAAAAAACCATATGAACGAGTCAGATGTGCTACCGGCATCGTTTGTCATCTTCAGTCGCCTTTGGTGGTTATGTGCTGTAACCATCATGTTCAGGGTAGTGAATAATAAACTGACAAATTAACTTTTCTCAGCTTCTACATTCATTCATTGATAGTGAGGCTTTTGGGACCTGGCTTTTTCTGAAAAGACATTCAGGACAGATAAATGTGGTTACTCGGGAAATACTTACACTGAGTTAACGACTTCCTAGTCTAGTTTATGTTTCTGTGTCCTTTCTGCGGTGACATACATTTTAAAATATGTAGTAACAATACATGTAGTACAGATACCAGTGTACACTATAACACATAGAATGATCATTTACGCAAAGTCGTCAATAATGAAAATACCTTCATTATAAAAAGAAAGTTGATTCTATATGTAAAGTGAAGTCAAAATCCCCCTGTCTATTATGCCCTGCTCGGCATGGGTCAAACGGGACACATTCCACACGTTTTTTCTGACGTAATGTAAGGCTGTGGAATGAAGGAGGGGAATGAAGGAGGGGAATGACATCGCTCAAAGCCGCTCAAAACACTGGCGGAGATGCTGCGCTGTTGCACTAAGACCTTGAACGGAGACATTATGGGTAAATATTAAAAGGCAAAGCAAATTTACTACGGTCACGTTGTGTTTTTCTTAGTATCTGTGTATCTATTCAATTTGTAACGTTTGCATGTGTTTTGGGAATGGTTTGTCCTACTTTGTGCCCCATAGTGTTGTCCTTGCGTCCCATTGGTCATGTTGATACGTTCCCTTTTGTTGATATGGGAAATGTAGTTTGGTATACAATTTTTGCGATGCCTTTTAATTTAAAGAAACGATATCCACACGTAATTGGTACTTTCGTTGTTTAAAATAGATTAGTCTCGCATAACATTTCTCTCCTTCGGGTAAAAAGAACAAAGAGAGTTAGAAAACTCGAAGGCGTATTAGCCCCATGGGACTACGCTTCCCATAATGCACCGCGGAGCGGCTGTGACGCTATCACAGAGTAGCGACTCTCCAAGATGGCGACGTTGGGAAGGAGGCGCGGTGCCCCAGTCGAGAGGGAGAGGTCAGTGGTATTTAACCGACATCGCATGATAATTCGTCATTTTGCAGTTGAGTATATACAACACGCACACAATAGACCGCTCAGTAAAGGGGACTGTGAATTTTAAAAAGGCGAAGACAAATTTGTACTCTTGTGGTTGATTTGCGTGGTGGTAGTCAGCAGGCTAATTTATAGTAATGACAGTCGAAAAGGCTCGTTTATCTCACCGCTCGACAAGAGAGTCCGGAAAATAAATGCCATTTAGCTAAAGTATACTGCGCTTCATTTGTTGGAAGCCTGAGCATTAAGAAAAAGTGCTCATTGGAAGGCAAACGCCTCCATTCGTCACATTTTCGGGATTTGACCAGATTTACGGTTTAGACAGACGTTTGGCGTTGGGATTAATCCTAATCTCAAGCCTGCGTACTGAACAGTTAATATACTCAGATGTTTAAATTTGAAAAGTGTCCGGACGTAGGATGAGCCTTGATACTTCAAAGGAGCTGGAGCCCTTGCACCAACCCCTGGTTATCACGGGAGATGCCGCATCCACACGTTACCTTCTGTAGAGAGTTCAGTGATTTCCAGTTTGCAAGTGTTTTGTGTGCTGTTTGGTTTTGACATGTATTTCACTCATGTCTGTCCTTTAGTGCCTTAAATAGTAATGTCTGGAAGTCAGATAATCAGGTAGGCCTAAATGTGCGGTTTAGCTGTTACAAGCATGTTGAATTGGTAAGAACAGAAATGAGAATGGAGTTAATGTCTCACGACTGATAAAAGGCGTTTAGTGGACCAGCAGTAAACTTCGTTTCTGACTCTTGGGACCTGACAGCTACAGCTCCAGACTCCTTAAGGCAGAAAAGCATGTGACACCCTCATTTCAGTATGACACTGAGACAGGTTCCTGCCCAGGCAATGAGGGATATGATCTGACACTCCAGACTGCTCAGACAGTAGTTCTCAGCCCACCCAGGCCATGTGTGCCTAG
Organism: Gymnarchus niloticus; assembly: GCA_009936485.2. Classification (NCBI taxonomy): domain Eukaryota; kingdom Metazoa; phylum Chordata; class Actinopteri; order Osteoglossiformes; family Gymnarchidae; genus Gymnarchus; species Gymnarchus niloticus. The sequence continues at coordinate 4,247,390 of JAACJT020000037.1, forward strand.
TGGGGCCCTTGGCAGCACGTTGCAGAGGTGTGAACCTCTCCAGTTTTGAGGAGAATGCCCCTGTAATTTGGACAGTTATTCTGGCTTTTATTAGAACACTCCGTTCTTTCAGCTTCAGGACAGTCTTTTCAAACCAGGTTTCGGTCTTGTTTTGCTCTAGAGTGACTGACATCAGCAAGGAGCAAAATTGAATTTGCTCATTGCTTTCAAATGGTTTTGCTCTCTTGTGCCCCCTACAGGGGAGTGATGGCCTCCGCGGACTGTTACATTGTGCATGAAATCTACAATGGGGAGAACGGCCAGGAACAATTTGAGTACGAGTTGGAGCAGGCACTGGAGGCCCAGTACAGGTATATTGTGATTGAGCCAACACGCATCGGGGACGAGACGGCACGGTGGGTGACGGTGGGGAACTGCCTGCACAAGACAGCCGTGCTATCCGGTGCCACCTGCTTGCTGGCACCACTCTCACTCCCTGCAGAGTGCTCACGCTACATTGCACTGCCTGCCGGTGCCGTCAGCGCGGCTTGCGCCGCGCTCTATGCCATATCCTGGCAGTTTGACCCCTGTTGCAAGTACCAGGTGGAATACGACAGTCAAAAACTGACCCGCCTGCCACTGCACACGCTCACTTCATCCACTCCCGTGGTGCTGGTGCGCAAGGACGACATCCACAGAAAGAGACTCCACAACACAATAGCGCTGGCTGCCTTGGCCTACTGCATCAAGAAGATCTACGAGTTGTATGCAGTATGATCTAAAGCAAGTCAGAGAAAAAAGGAGTTTGGGAGGAACTGGGGTAGCAGGCACCGGACCGCAAAAACAACAACAACAATTTGAAAGTGTTGTCATGCTACTGATTTTCACTGAACATTTCTCTGTTTTGGAAATTTACTGGAACATAGTTGACCTACAGAGACTGGCTCTGTTTTCCTCAGTGATGTTGCTTACATGTATAAACCCTCACTCTCACCCAATCCCCTGTAACCACACATTGAGTTTGTGAAGCGTGAGGTCGGTATCACGAGATCATGAAATGTTAACGCGCACTGATATGTTAATACTTAACAGCCTGACCTTGTCCTCCCCAATAGGTTCCCTGTACCCTTTACAGCTGAGTAAAAACAATGCCTCGTTAAATGTCAGGAGGCTTGAAAAATCACCTTTCTGTATTTTTATGCCATCTCCATATTCAGTTTTTTTGTTTTTTACATCTAATTTGGCAAATAGTTAAAATTCTCGAGTATTAATGAGAATGTGGTAATGTTAAGTGTGGCTGAGGATATTTTGCTTGCTTTTAAAGAAGGAAAAAGGCTGAGTTTTTAAACCCAATCAGCTTCACCAGAGAGAGGGCAATTGAACTTTATCTACTTTTTGGGTGCTCCCCTTTGCAATCCCAGGTCACTAGAATCATGTCTCTAATGGGTATTGGTTTCATATGAAGAGGAATACTGAAGAAACTTGAAGTTGCGGTGCTTCACATGTGACAATTCCATCCACGCTGCCTCGTCTGTTGTCCTGGTTGTATAATACTGCAAGTGAATTCATGTTGCAGGGGAAAGTCCACGGGCAATGAGAAGCTGCTTTTTATGAGGTCATTCACCTAGGGATGTTGTGCTTGGCACACAGAGACTCTGCTTTCAGTAACTGAACTAAATTGTGAATTTATTATCCACTGATAATTTGTCATGTTAAAGTTATGTTAATGTGACATGGTAAAAAATCCCCAGTTCAGCCCTGGTGCAAGTGTTCAGACTCAGTGCAGGAGGCTCAGCCTTTTGCCTCGAAATGCTGAACAGCTGATTACAGAGAACTGCTGACAGCTTCCTGTTCAAGTTACTCGAGGTCAAATATGTGGGGTTATAAAGGCTTTTCTGCCACTTATGGGAGCAGATGTGCATATTTTTACAAAGCTTAAAATCAAGTTGTTCTTCATTCTGAATTATCCTTAAAATTACCTGCAACAGGACCAGTTAAGCAGAGCAGGGGAACCAGGAACACAACTCACTGGAATGGATGTACGTCAGTGTTCTGTACATCTGAAAACATCCAGGTTGAAGCCAAATCCACCATTACATCCACCCTCGCTGTCTGTTGTACCAGGGTGGTGTTTAACAGCCGAGTTTGTGTGGTTTCAGCTGCCTTGAGTGAAGTAATTATAATTATTAGGCTATACTGTTAGATCTGAATTATGTGCTGCCTAAACATTAACATATAATAGTGTAATTACACCAGTAAATAAATATTCAACACTTCAGCTGTCCTGGCCCTTTTTGGGTAATTATCCTGTAGGTGTAAGGAGTGTTGCTGGCTCTGGGGCAGGCTGAGCAGGGGACCAGCTGTAACCCTCAGTCAAAATGCTCTGCTGTGCCTTTTGAGAGAACCACATTTTGAAGACTGGTGATGAGTAGAATGGCTCACTGCTCACCAAAACCAGCAAAGGCCAGCAAGACACCATGCCTGCAAGTTTATACATTTAAGATTTCAGTAGATTAACTTGTTCAGCAAATGTTTTTTCACCCAAAGGGATGTAAGTAAGGAAAACTTGGACTGGCCAGCATTAAGGCACCCCTTTAGCACACTGACATGGGGTACAGACCCGACCCTGCCATGTCATGGTTTCATTCATGAGTGGGGGCTGTTGGTATCTTTTTTTTTTTTTTTTTTTTTTATTGCACAAAATTACTCATGATGAAATGGTTTTAGCTGTCAAGTTAAAGGGAATAAAGACAAATTCTCCATGACATGACAGCAGTAGTCGCAGTCTTGCAGGTTGCAGAAAGTGCACCGTGAGGTTATTTTTTTACGTAAGCCTTGCTCATATCCACATCATATGTGAAAGGAGTGGCCTGAAAGCAGGGAGATCTTGGATGTAGAGCGACACTGGCCACAACCTGGAATGGGTGCAGCCTCAGCTTGTCCCTACCAGAACTCCTGAAAGATGAAATCAGGGAAAAGTATATGCATCTTTATCTTATTACTGTTTTCTATGCAACAAATTCCATTAATTCAGTACCAATTTTCATGTGACTGTGCTTGCTTGATGTCTTTAACTCACCACTAACAATGCATGTGCACAAATTACATATGCCTCTGTGGGTGTTTTTCTTACACCGTTAAATAAGGAATGTTTGACTACAAAGGGACATTTCTAACATTTATGTTTCTTCATAGAACCGAAGGTCAATCAACATTGTTTGCAAAAAAAAATCACTAAACTATAATTTGAACACACAATTACGTAAGAAAGGGGTCCCAAGTTTAACCTATTAGTGAAGGTAGTTTGAGCATGATTGACTTGACCACCATGAACCATGCATTAACTTAAAGAGGCAACGTTTCAGTTGAGCTGGGAATTCTGTCTAGTTTAAATTTCCCGGTAAACTTTGAGACTTTCAGAGGTATCTCATTTTTGTTAAAATATATAAATTGCATATTAAGTGATCTTTCCATAATCAGGTATTATTGTATTGGGAAACTATGTATACAATCACAACTTTTCTCCAAGTTATGCCCATCATGGAACAACAGGTGCATTACAGAGAAACAAAATCTCTCGGTTACTGCATGCTGGAAGGAATTTGGTCTGTCACATTTGATGGGTAAGTGAGGGAGCTTCCTTAGTTACACGGAGTTCCTTAAAATACTTGAACATAAAAAAAAAAAGTGACAGTGGTCAAAACCATTCCTTGTGGTATAGCACTGTTAATTAGATGTTCAGTAGTTTATCTGGCTTGGAAGAGTTCTTTATCAATCATTGGTTATAACTTTATAGAGAAGATGCAATAAAGTTTTAAGGTATTTTCTCTCCACGGTATTCTTTCCATCAGCAGTCAAAAGGAAACTCTTAAACGTGGATTGCACAAAAGAGGTCATTAAAATTAGAATAAGCTAATTTTGCCTTCCTATGCTACCAAAGACTAAGAAGATACATCTCAACATTACCAATGATATATATCAATGCACTGAATTTTGAGTTGCAGAGTTTAAATGCTCTTGAATCACTGCACTTTGTGAAACATAGAATCATAGGAATATTCCTTTTACTGATGTAAATCATCTAAAAATTCTGAGAATACCTGCATCATTGGTTAAATGTAGAACACTATGTACCTGACTTGTAATACAATGACTTTTTTTTGAGAATTATAGGCCTAAATTCTTACACTGTTGTGACACTGGCCAAATTTATTATGTAGATGATACGAGTAAATACCTTCTAGTCATGATATACTTCATTACGAGCTAAATCCGTATGTTAAATCCTTAAAGTGAATGTTCGTTAATAAAGCTCTTAAACCAGGTGCATGCATGGCTTTGATGGTTAAGTTTTGCACGTTGAATATTGTGCACTGTACTTCTCGAATAAGAAATACTTTAGCACTGGTCTTTATGAGACTTCTTCATAGTACGTGTCAATCTTTACACAAAATATGTAATGGGGATAGCAGAAGAGATGAATTCATTAATTCTGTGATAATCGGATAGAACAGAGGAGAACAAGGTTAAATAACTACATTAATATCTCTGAAATGTGATGATTATTATTATTAGCATTTTTAAATTACAGCTTTGCATGTCACATGAGAAGATGTCAGGTATAATGCATGATTTTGTAGTGTGGGGCTGTTTTAGTGTTAAAAGCTCAGTTCACTGACAACATAATGCTAAAGTAGACCTTTAACGACTCCCCATCGACATGATCCCCGTTCCCCTGGCTATTATCACGTGCTCAATATAACAACCCCACCCACCAACGTCACGTGTCAAGCACAAAGACAGAAACGGGGAGATTCACTGTCAGAGGCATTGAGAGAAACACTAAGACTCGGTTCATATGATAAGCTATGCCAGTCGCGTCATAACATTCCGTTCTTGCAGGCGTTATAATGCGGTCATCACACCTGCCTAAACAGTCCTGGTGAATCATGTTCGGATGCCATCTGTAACCCCCCCCCGCCCCCCCCGCCCCCCCCCCGGGCCGCCCGCGGCGGCCGCCGCGCCGGCGCGGCCGCCCCCCCCCGCCCCGCCCGCGCC
>JAACJT020000037.1:4257507-4285627 GCA_009936485.2 Gymnarchus niloticus
TGTTCAGAGACACTGTCCTTTACACAGTCACCTCAGTCACACAGCATGAAACCCCAGTGTTCAGAGACACTGTCCTTAACAGTCACCTCTGTCAAACAGCATGAAACCACAGTGTTCAGAGACACTGTCCTTAACAGTCACCTCTGTCAAACAGCATGAAACCACAGTGTTCAGAGACACTGTCCTTTACACAGTCACCTCAGTCACACAGCATGAAACCACAGTGTTCAGAGACACTGTCCTTAACAGTCACCTCTGTCAAACAGCATGAAACCCCAGTGTTCAGAGACACTGTCCTTTACACAGTCACCTCAGTCACATAGCATGAAACCACAGTGTTCAGAGACACTGTCCTTAATAGTCACCTCAGTCACACAGGTTGAAACCACAGTGTTCAGAGACACTGTTCTTAACAGTCACCCCAGTCTCACAGGTTGAAACCACAGTGTTCAGAGAAACTGTCCTTTACACAGTCACCCTAGTCACACAGGTTGAAACCACAGTGTTCCCAGACACCATCCTTTACATAGACATTACAACAGTGGATTAATTCTATAACACAGAGAAATCAGTATGGCTACAGCACATGAATGAGTCACTCAGTCACTACTGTACCTCACCTTCTCAGATGATTCAGACATATGTGGAACACATTGAAAGATCCAAGACACAACAGCCTGGTGGCAATATCCAATCAGAGAGCACTGGACGAAGGTAAGTACCACTTTGGCTTTTCTGTGTGTGTCACCGTGACAACACTCTGAGCGCGTGTATGTCACCGTGACAACACTCTTTCTGAGCCCGTGTATGTCATCGTAACGGCACTCTTTCTGAGCCTGTGTATGTCATCGTGACGGCACTCTTTCTGAGCGTGTGTATGTCACCGTGACAACACTCTGAGCGCGTGTATGTCATCGTGACGGCACTCTGTCTGAGCGCGTGTATGTCACCGTGACGGCACTCTGACCGTGTGTATGTCACCGTGACGGCACTCTTTCTGAGCGTGTGTATGTCACCGTGACAACACTCTGAGCGCGTGTATGTCACCGTGACGGCACTCTGACCGTGTGTATGTCACCGTGACAACACTCTTTCTGAGCGCGTGTATGTCATCGTGACGGCACTCTTTCTGAGCCCGTGTATGTCACCGTGACGGCACTCTTTCTGAGCGTGTGTATGTCACCGTGACAACACTCTGACCGTGTGTATGTCACCGTGACAACACTCTGACCGCGTGTATGTCACCGTGACGGCACTCTGTCTGACCGCGTGTATGTCACCGTGACAACACTCTTTCTGAGCCCGTGTATGTCACCGTGACAACACTCTTTCTGAGCCCGTGTATGTCACCGTGACAACACTCTTTCTGAGCGCGTGTATGTCACCGTGACGGCACTCTTTCTGACCGCGTGTATGTCACCGTGACGGCACTCTTTGTCTTCTTGCTTGTCTGTTTTTCCTTTTTTGACCTGTGCTGTCTTTGTCTGTCTCTAACCACTGTGTCTTGTTATCTTGCACTCTGTGTTGTTGCTGCTGTATTATGTGTTTGGCCACAGTCAACGCCACGCATGGAGGAAAAGGTAAATGCACCTTCATTTGACCCAGCCCTGCGTTTGCAGGCCCTTAAAAATACCCTTTCCTCCCATGGAGACAGAGGCCTAGTCTTCCCATTATAGTGGAATTGCAGGCTCTCTACTTTCAGCTTATTCCTTTGTTGTTAAGGGGGACTTTTAACAGCCGTCTGGGTTTTTGTAGTGACATTATGGGCTCGCCTGGTTCCACAGTATCACTTCACCTCATGCTTACCTGTAGTCTGTTTTGTTCTGTGCGACACTGTAGACTTTTGCAGTTCACACAACCATCTGAAAGACTCTGGGTCTCCCTCAGTGATAAGAAACAGATTAACCGGTGCCTTTTCCTTGCCTTCCTCTTTCCATCTACAGCAAGACAGAACGGCCCTTGTCACTGAGCCTGTTTCCCAGTGCAGAGGGGATGGTACGTGGAGGTCAGGTGGGCGTTAGGATGGCATCTGGGCCTGAAGCGTGGCTAGCCAGCCAGGGCAGCCAGCCGTGCTACGCTCCTGGCTACAAGGTTTGCTAGAAAAGGGCTCCCTCTGCAGAAATCAGAGCCCTTAGTCATTGTGCCGTTACTCCCAACCTGCCTGCTTGTGTCGCTGAGCAAGGCTTTTCATGTGGAGGAGCAGAAATGGGCAGAGTCTAGAATTACTTAAGCATATTTTACAATCTTATTTATTTACAGCTGGTCTATGAATTTTTTAATAATAAATATTCAGTAAAATTAAATGAATAGTGCAGCCCTGTTTTGAATGAACTGTTATGGAAAATTAAATTATGGAAACTGCTGTGGAAAAATGAAATTGTGTCAAATATGCAAGTAATAATGTTGATATATTTGTCTTTCTCTGGAATACGTACAGTGAAATGCAACGCGTTATACTTGTGAGAATCTGGCATACAGAATGATCAAGCGATGACTCAAGCAGGCTAATGGGGTCCATGGTGTATTTTGGTGTGGTGTATTGTCTTTTGTTTATTTAAGTTTTATTCCTTAACAATACTAGATCATTTTTAGAATGAGTAGTTACCAAACAGCATGAATATGTGTGATGGATATCATTAGATATCAGATATGTCTTAGAGCCCACGGGGCTGAGAATGGCAGTGGCTGAAAGGAGATCAAAGGGTGTCTAAGACTCCTGCATTTTTAGAAGGTCTCTTTCCATGCATATATTGTTGCAGTTCAGCTTAAAAAGTCAGATTAGGCACCTAGCTGTTTTGCTTTGGTAAAGGAGGTTTGTATATATCAACTTTTTTTTTTGAAAGGACTTCAGTTTCCAGTGAGATTTTAAGCCTTTACTTGATATCTTGTCTCAAGCCTTACCTTCTCAGTTCTCACAACCTTCATAGAGAATATTAAATTACACAGACTGAATTGTAATGTTTCTCATGGTTTTTATATAATGGACGCCCAGCTGCTGTTAAAGTTGATGCTAATCTTCTGAGTTTCTTCTACTATGCACCTTCAAGGGAGCTCAAGATTAAAACTGTGGCTTTGATCATGTACCTGCACTGAAATCTTACGTGAAAATGTCGGTGTTAGGATGCTCTCCATGCTAGTTTCACCCTGGCCTTCCTGATGTCCTGTAGCTGGTGTTGTCTTGCAGGGTTCTTTTCAAGTATGACTGGTTATATTGTCACCTTGAAAGAGTTGAACCACTCAAAATTCTTCACAAAAGTAAGGGGTTTGCTTTTACTGTAGAGTGTAGTTTAACAGCTGCCAAAAATTGTAATGCTAAAATAAAAATAATAAAATATAAAAATAACACGTCGTTGGCAGAGTAGGACTTCATTATTGACGCTACAGGTCAGTTGGCCTTGGCCAGGAATGTGGTGTGCCTGTCAGCTTTGCAACACAGTTACTCGTAAATTTATCTTTGATGACAACGCCCTTCCAGTTTAGCGTGAGATCTATCAAGCAGCATGTGTAGGCGTTCTCCATACTGTATCCACGGAGAGTGTGTTTTACCCACGCTGGATGTGTTTTCCTCCATGCCCTCACACGTCGTGTTTTATGTTCTGTACCCAAACAGGATGATGGGTCAGAATCAGGGCCATCCTCAGCTGCAGGTACACCGAGCAGCGGCGGCTCTGACACTCCCACCTCTTCGGTGCCTTCGGCAGCCGTCACGCCGCTGAACGATGGCTTCCAGCAAGCGTCTCAGTGTAACGGAGAGCGAGGTAGCGACCGGAAGAAGAACAAGAGGCTCAGCAGGAACATGGAGGTTCAGGTTTCTCAGGAGACCAGGAATGTTAGCATTGGTATGAACCTGAACGTAGCTGTGTTGCCATGCTAAAGCAGAGCGTTGGGACTCATACGTGGGCATTCTGGGCCTGCAGTGATGTGAGGCTGCTTCCTGCAGGGATGGGCAGCAGCGATGAGTGGTCTGAGTTCCAGGAGTTCGTCGATTCCACTCCAGAACTGGACAGGTGCATGGACCCCCGGGTGTACGGTGGGGGAAGCAGGTGCTTCATCTCCCAAATAAGGAGTGATATGCTTGTCTTAGTGGCTGTGAGTGATGCTAAATCCTGTGGTTAGCTGTAAAACAGTAAAACTAAAGAGAAGTGTTCTCCTGTACTATGCCTGACATGGACTCTAACCTAAGTGATCTCATTTCCAGCCCTTCCCAGGGAATCGTCAACGAGGCTTTCGGCATTAACACAGACTCACTATATCACGAGATCAAGGATGCCAAGTCTGACATCATTGGGGATGTGGATGCAGGGGCAGAGCTTCTGGGTATGTGGGGCCAAAGGACAGAGAACGGGAAAGTCAGTCAGTTTCTGAGGTGTCATAATCTAGGTCCTGGAAGTACTCCAACCTCTGCTCCGTTTTGTTGCTGTTCCATGCCTTGGTGATTGTGGCTCAGTGTCTAAGCCAGCATGAATCCCAGAAGAAGCCCCGTTTATCCACAGACCCCCTGGGAAATCACGCTTCCACCCAAGCCGTTTGCTTGCCCATTGACATGCTTTTCTGTTTATGTGATTGACCCTCTCTCTCTGCTTCCTCCCTCTGCCATATGTGGCTGACTCTCCTGGATGCATCCATAGGGGAGTTCTCAGGTGTGTATTGGGCCATTGGTATTGGTTGGTATTCCTCTTCTCACATAGCTGTGCCACACGACCCCCTCTAGTTTCAGTATGTTTCAGTCCTGGTGGTTCCTAAAGCCATTGCCAACACATTTTAAGAAATTTCTCTATAACTGGTAGAAAAAAAACATGCAAGGAGTTACAAAAAAGCCCTGAGCCGTCCGTCCAAGAGCCATTGTGTGACCATCCAGGTCTGTCTTAAATGAGATCATTATGCATTTTCCCCATGGGGTTTATTGATTTCCAGTGAATTTGGGAGCTTTGCAGTGAGAGTTTGGTGTTTTTGCACCTCCATTTCCTTTCTCCACACTGCACCTTTTTGCCATAGACGTCCTGATCATCACGTTCCTCATCTCGGCTTTAAGAAAGAGCTGACCGCCTTCTCTTTGTTCTGTTTCTCTCTCACCCTCGCCGCACATTTCCCTGCTTCCTTAACTCCCTCCTGCTCCCCCTGCTGGATTGCTTGCTCAGTGCGTGATGATTTCTTCGGTAAGGCATCCTTTCATGGCTGCTGTCTGTCCACCTGTATCTCCTCCCACTCCTGCTTTCTCCTTGTCCTTGCTTAGGTAGAAGGATCAGCCTTTTCTTTTGTAGGTGTTGACACTTGTGGAAAATTCTTCGTTGCTTCATCCCCTGCAGCTTTGATTTGTTATGTTGTATGGTTGAAACTCTGACATCCTTGGTGGCCAGAATTGCTGTAGAGACATGGCTGATCCAGGATGGATAGGGGCATGTCCAGGGGTGGGTTGAGCTTCAGCAGGGGGTATGACTGGGGGTTTGTGACTCCGGTGACACCTACTGGTCCTCACCTGCAGGCATGGGCAAGGAGGTGGAGAACCTCCTGACTGAGAACAAGCAGCTCCTGGAGACCAAGTAAGTGAAGAGGAGTATGGCTGTGCATGGGGCTGTTTTCTGGAGTCAGCCCATCCCTAATCAGCACTGACTCTTCTACAGAAATGCTCTGAACATTGTGAAGAATGACCTGATTGCCAAGGTGGACGAACTGTCAAGCGAGCGTGAGGTGTTGAGGGAAGAACTGGAGACCGTGAAGCAGTCAAAGAACAAGGTGGACTCTAGGGTCAAAGAGCTGGAGGAGGAGCTTAAGAGGTGAACCAAAATCCAGAAATATAAATACTGTCCACTTCGCACAGTTTGACTGATTCAGTTAAGGATGTAATCACTGTGATGGAACCTTACTTTCCTCTTCCGCCTGGTAGACTGAAAGCAGAAGCCCTAGGTGCCACACAAGACATCAAAGAGGAAGGAGGCGAAGATGTGAGTGGGAGAAGTGAAGGCTGGGACTTGTAGTCTTTAGCACGACTCTTATATTCAGCATTCTCTATCTGTGTAGCTCCTGACATTACGTCTGTGCATGTAGTGGCTCTCCAAGTGCATATGACCTCTGACCCTTAACGCCACGCTCCTGGCAGTACTCATCGCCGCTCCAGGATGATGTGTCCCTGACCCAACGCCGCCGATTCACACGTGTGGAGATGGCACGTGTGCTAATGGAGCGTAACCAGTACAAGGAGCGTTTGATGGAGCTGCAGGAAGCTGTGCGGTGGACTGAGATGATTCGGTGAGGGGAACAGGGGTGACTAGTGGAGCTGACCTCAGTACAGTAGTTTCTGGCAGCATCATATGGCAGAAGACAGCTCATGCAGCATGCTTTCAACAACTGCTAACTGCACATTTGGTACATTTTGCCAGAGCTTCAAGAGAGAGTCCACCAATCCAGGAGAAGAAGAAATCCACCATCTGGCAGTTGTAAGGGCCTCTCGAAGCCTGAGCATTCTGTTTTGTTTCGCACTGTTGTGATGGCTGACTTCAGCTCATGTCCTTCGATCCCTCAGCTTTGCACGACTCTTCAGCGCGTCATCGAGCCCCCCTCCCGTCAAGCGACCGTACACCAGCGTCAACATCCACTACAAGTCTCCATCTCCAGCATGTCTGTCCCAGCACCGCGCTCTTACCTCTGGTCGCGCTCTCGAGTTATTCCCTGAAGAGTAAGCAATCCTCTGTCTTTCACTAGTCACTGATTGAGTCAGGTGTGCACTGGGCATTAACGTGGCTGTCCTCTCGTGAGCAGGATTGCCCACGGTAACAATACGATGTGGATTTGCCAGTAGTCTGTAACACTGTTGCATGTCTTGCCAGTGATTGTGCGCTGTCTGCTCGACGGGAGCAGAGAAGGGAACAGTATCGCCAGGTCCGAGAGCACATGCGTGAGGATGGGATCAGACAAGCTTGTGGCTGGAGCGTCCCATCCCGCTTCAAGCAGGTACCCAGTGCAGCAGAGTCATACCGTTTCCTGCTTCTTCCTGCCAACTTGCTGCAAACTTTGTTCCATCAGTGCATTTGCTCATTACCCCATACAAGACTGCATCCTCCACTTCTGACCTATGCTGCCTTACAGCCACAATTTTATAAACCTCATTTTGCCTGGAATAATTAGAGGGCTTCTTTATACCAGCTTGAACATTGAAATCTGTACAGATGTGTTTCATTCGACACCTCTAATACACTGTTAATGTCATCCATTTATCCGTCCGCCCTCGGACGACATTTCCTGGTCAGGGTCACCAGGTGCTAACATATCGAACCTAAATATACATCAGAAGTATGAATTTCAGAACCTTTAAATTCAGGTCAGGTTTTAAGTATTTTTGAAGATTCAGCTCCATTGCTTTTAGACCAAACCTACCTGTGAGATTAACTGAGAGACTAATGCGGGTTTCAGACACTCAGTAAATAGGCCGACAGCCGTATACCCAAGTACTCTTTAATTTGGGTCAGTTTGAATATCACTCTGTTCGTAGTAAAGGTGAGAAGCAGCGCTTGTACTAAGTAGTGAAGCCATTAATGCATTAATGAGTACTGCGTGTGTTGTGCTAAACACAACACTTCAGTTAATTCACAGATTCATTAACACTCCTATATGAGGCCTCCTCTATTAATGCTTTCAGCTCTGTCAGCCCACTCTTAGGATAACATAAGGACAATCTTGTCTCTCATTGGCCCATTTTAACCCATTTAGGTCTCTCTTGACATGTTTGGTCCTTGTTTGCCAAATAGTCCTGTGTTGTTGTGCCCTCTAACGTTAATCTCCCTCAGACTGGCGCTCTTCTGGAGCTATCACAGGATGGGAAAAAACACCAGGCAAGTGAGGCCCGTAGAGTCCCAGCATGCACCGGTGCACACACCTCCCCCACCCATTTGCCTCTCCTTAGACTCCACAATCAAACACTTGCATTGTGGCCCAGTCCAAATGTGCCTCTTTCCTGCCTCACCCATTTCTCTTAAACTGGACCTCTAGTGGCCTGTCCAGCAGCTCCTTGAACCCATGCGTGTCTGAACACTGCTGTCTGTCTCAGTCTGTCCAGAGCTAGGAAACCGCTGAAACGTGGGATTTATCAAACTGTTCTTCATAACAGAATGTAATGTTCTTTCTTCTGAAGTTAGCTTGATTTTTGATGGCATATGTTGACCTCTCACCCTGTTTTGCTCCAGCTTTTTTTGAAACATGCTGTCTTGAACTAGATATGTACATGCCTCACTCTCTCTGCCCCGCAGGTCAGCCCCAATGACAAAGAGGACAATCGCATGAAGAATGTCCCTGTGCCTGTGTATTGTCGCCCCCTGGTGGAGAGAGACCCCAACAGAAAGGTATAGGTTCCACTTCAATCCCATAACTTTGACCTCGTCAATTTATGATAATTTAATAATAAAAATAATAATTCAGCCATTGTCCCAAACACATTCAGAGGGTCGAGGTCACTGTAAGATTCAAAGTCAGTATGTGAAGGCTGTATGCCACCAGGCTTCAAGTGTCTTGGCTCCTTAGCTGTGGTGTGCAGCTGGGGTCGACCTGACAGGGTGGAAGATGGCTGCCCAGGAAGTTCCATCCCACAGTGGTCTGGACCCTCTGGCCGTGAAGCCTGATAGTGAGGAGAGCAAAAGTGACCACAGCTCACCTGAGAAGAAGAAGGTGCTGGAACCACTTCCTGGAAATCATCTGAACTCTGCGGGTTTGGGGTGGCTCACCCTGCACTACAGTTCAGCCAGTTAAGGGTGGGACTGAATGCGTGCCTTGATGCGTGTCTCTCCCTGCCTGGCTTTCTGCAGTCCAAGGACCAGCACGAGACGGACTCCATGAGCAGTCGGGTGTGGATTCTCACCAGCACCCACTCGGCCAGCAAGGTGGTGATTATCGACGCCAATCAGCCAGGTTCGCTGGTCGATCAGTTTAACGTGTGCAACGCCCACGTGCTCTGCATTTCCAGTGTGCCAGGTAAGCATTTCAGAGTGACAGCTTCTCACCACAGACTACATGGCCTTGGCCATACTTCTAAGTGTAGATGGGCTTCCCTCCCTCCCTCCCTCCCCAGCGGCCAGCGAGAGTGACTACCCTGCAGGGGAGATCTTCCTGGAGGCCGGAGGAGAGGGTGACTCGGAGGAGACTGGCAGCGTGGAGGGTGTGCTGGCTGGGATCACACTGGTGGGCTGTGCCTCCAACTGCAGTGTGGTTCGGAGCGGCTGTTCCTCACGCACCGATACCCCTGTGGTGGACCAAAATCAGGGTACGCACTGCTACACACACGCTCACTTCAGAGGAATGGCCCACTGCTCAGCACCCCGTGTGTGTTCCAGGCTCGTCTGCCTCACTGAATCCATCCCAGTCAGCGGAGGAGGCCACCGAAGCCACGGAGGTGCCTGACAGCGTGGCAGCTGAGCTCCTGGCCCCAGCAGGCCCCTTCACAGAGCACGTCTTCACGGACCCCATCCCTCCTGCTGCTGGGCCACCTCTGGGAAGGTGGGTGCTGGCTCCCCGGTTCCAAACCCACACAAGTCGCATAGACGTGATTTAGACGAGTGTTGCTATGCTGTGGTTTAGGGGTACCGGAATGTGGTTTGCTGGTGGAACGGTGACTATACTTTAACTGGCTCCACACTCTCAGCAAGCCTGCTGGCCAGCCAAAAGAAGATAGCCCCTCTGTAAGCCAAGCCCCTCTGGAGGATGGAGATGAGACCATTGGGGCCAACAGCACTGCCCCCACCATGTGGCTTGGAGCGCAGAATGGCTGGTTTGTATCCCCAGCAGTCTGTCTGTCTCACACATACACGTATGAACACACTTGCCAGCACTCAGTGGCCACATTTTTAGGTACTCCTGCTTGTTAATGCAAGCAGCTTGCTCCCTCAAATCACAAGTGAATACATGCAGCATGCAAACAGGATCTAGAGGGTTAATTACTGGGACGTCCAAATGATTTTGAACAGGGTGCATCCTGGGTGTCAGGGACAGACACCCAGAGAGTGGTACAATCAACAGACACCATGCAGTCAGCCGTGCTGCTGCCAAAATCGGCAGGCTGGGGTGGAAGTGGAAAAACAACAGCTTCGTATGGCAATGGTGTGCAAAAAAGCGTGTCTGAACACACACCACTCATCAGCCATTGAAGTGATTCTGGAGACAAGCAAGCGTCCGGCCTGGTACTACTCAAGCTGCCTGATGTAGTGGCCACCAAGGTTATGAGAACAGAAATGAAACCTTATTTGGCAGTTGAGCTGCCTTCCTCCAGTCCTGGTCAGTCTGTCCTTGACCAGTTGGGTCCACGGTTTGTACTTTGCATTGAACTGAGCTCAGTGTGATAATGCCTTCATCTGATCCTCTAGGCTGTACGTCCACTCAGCGGTCACCAACTGGAAAAGATGTTTGCACTCCATAAAACTGAAGGACTCCGTTCTCAGTATCGTGTGAGTGTACCTGTAGTGTTTCGGGGGGTGACTGTCACAGCCTTGACCCTTAGACTCTGTTAACCTTTTCCCTTGTACTCTAGGCATGTCAAGGGTAGAGTACTGGTAGCACTGGCAGACGGGACCTTAGCCATCTTCCACAGAGCCAAAGGTATGAGCACAACTTATGGTGGGGCTTACAAACAGCAGCACGCTGCATGAACACTGCTGTTTTTTTTTTAACCGTGCAAACCAAAGAAGAAAGGCTGGTTGGTGTTTGTGTGTGTAGACGGCCAGTGGGCCCTGACCAACTACCACCTCATGGACTTGGGCCGGCCGCATCACTCCATCCGCTGCATGGCAGTGGTACACGACACGGTGTGGTGTGGTTACAAGAACAAGATCCACATCATCCAGCCCAAGACCATGCAGATTGAGGTGAGCGGCCGTCCATGAAGCAGCAGGAATAATCACATCGTCGTCATCTTCGGGGTATTTTTCTTTACGTTGTCTTATTAACCCTACGTTCGCTTTTCAGAAGTCATTTGAAGCCCACCCTCGCAGAGAGAGCCAGGTGCGCCAGCTGGCCTGGATTGGAGACGGCGTGTGGGTGTCGATCCGCCTGGACTCCACACTAAGGCTGTACCACGCTCTCACACACCAGCACCTACAAGACGTGGACATCGAGCCCTACGTCAGCAAGATGTTAGGTTAGTTTCACCCTACGTTCCCCATGCAGGATATCTGCACTTAACCGAGGAAAAAAGAACTGCTTTCAGTTTCACCCATGATGCCTCTGCCCATGTGTCCTTTCAGTTCCTAGCTCTTAACACCTTTTCATTTGGCAGGCACGGGCAAGCTGGGATTTTCCTTTGTCCGAATTACAGCTCTCCTGATTGGAGGAAACCGCTTATGGGTTGGGACTGGGAACGGAGTGATTATTTCCATCCCGCTAACAGAAAGTGAGTATTCTTGCACTGTGTGCAAGGCAACATGGGACCCTTACACACACTGAGCTCCTGGAAATTGTACTGAATTTGGGGCCAAAAAAGGCTGAGTTTCACAGGTTCTGCAGCCCACTGAGGTTTGACCCGTTTCAGCTGGTTTGTGGTATTCCCCCTTTAACAAATGCCTTCTTCTCCTCTAATTTTCCCTCCATCGTCCTTTGACAACCTCCCTTCATCCCCCGGTCCCTGCACCCTCCTTCCTTCCTCTTGAAGCTGTAGTGCTGCACCGAGGACAGCTCCTCGGTCTGAGAGGTAAGTTCTGCTCTGTCCAGCCCTCCTTTTCCTGATAGCTTCCCCTTCCAGAACATTGCCAGCTTTCTCGCCTCCATGCCCTCCCTGACCATCTGAATTGAATGTTAGGACACGTACCGTAGTGACAGAGGTGTAAATGTTCCTGG
Source organism: Gymnarchus niloticus (assembly GCA_009936485.2). Lineage (NCBI taxonomy): Eukaryota > Metazoa > Chordata > Actinopteri > Osteoglossiformes > Gymnarchidae > Gymnarchus > Gymnarchus niloticus. Next base: position 4,269,316 of record JAACJT020000037.1, read on the forward strand.
ATGGCTTTTGTGTGAATCTTCACAGGGCACCGGTCCGAAAGTAAATGCTGTCTGTATAACACGAGAGAAATTTCTGGAAACCTTTGCCTGTTTATTTGCTTGTCATTTTCCAAAATGTTGATGATTTTTTTTTTTTTTTTTTTTTTTTGTGTGAGAGTCACCTTAGCCCATTTGCACGTAGGTATGGTCTTTCCATCTAGACTGGTTGTGTAGTTTCACAGCTGAGAAAGTAGAAAGGTATAACTACAATACAAGAAGAAAAATATGCAAAATTATTTTGCAGGAGAATGGAGCCATGCTTGGTACTCTGGGTCTCTTCTCTGTAGTGCTGCTGTCTGTGTGAAGTATGTAAGACCAGCTGGCTGTTTGTCCTCATGCTTACCAGGGCTCTGCTCTCACCCACCAGCCAACAAAGTGTCCCCCACCTCTAGCGGGGGTGTGATCCACGTGTATGCTGATGATAGTTCGGACAAAACCAGCGGCAGCTTCATCCCCTACTGTTCAATGGCGCAGGCCCAGCTCTGCTTCCATGGCCATCGTGATGCTGTCAAGTTCTTTGTCTCTGTGCCAGGTGAGTCCTGCAGCGGCTCCTGCCTCATACATGAAACCGACGAGTGCACAAATGCCTGCCTTATAAAGCAGACGGGAAATATTAATTCAAGGTTAACTTGTCAAACGCTCAAACCCTGTGGCCCTGTGTTTCACCTGGGTTCTTCAGGAAATGTGTTAGCCACACTGAACGGCAGTGTGCTGGATAGCCCCTCAGAGAACCCCAGCTCGACGGCTCCTCCAGAGGCAGAGGCCCAGAGTGTAAACAACGTATTGGTGCTGAGTGGTGGCGAGGGCTACATCGACTTCCGCATTGGTAAGACCACATTCCACTTTTGGGCATACGCTTTGTGGTTGCACCATTTCATGAGTACATGCTGTTTCGAGTGATGTCTGTCAGAGTTGTACCATTCCTGTGTACACGTAGGAGATGGAGAGGATGAAGAGACGGAGGAAGGCTCTGGGAGAGCTCCACCGATTAAGTCAGGACTGTCAAAAGCGGAGAGGAGCCATATCATTGTGTGGCAGGTGTCGTACATCCCAGAATGAAATCTCCCTCTTTAATGGATACAGCTGAATTTAAGTCCCCTATTCTAAGTCTCCCTTTCTGCCCTCACTTACTCAGACATGTTATAAATTTAATCTTTCTGACCCATGACCCAGTTACACTGCTCACTGCTTACTAGTGGTCACATGACATGGGACTGACATCAAAGAATACAACAGTCAAAGTAGATGAGCTACAAGGTCAGAGTCAAGGTCACTGTACACGTGAACATTTGGTACCTCGGGTAACGTATAATGTGGAGACAATCGCTCTAGCAGCCATATGGAACATCGTGGAAAGGCAGGATACACGACGATTTGGGGGTCATAACTGGGAAATATGGATGTTCAGGCTTTTAATACACACTGAATTAAAGCAACACTTATTACCTCAAACTAATGTATAAAGTGTGAAATAAAGCTACAGGCTTATGTAGATGAAACAGAAATATTAGTACACAGATGATGGTGTGCACAAGCAGAACTTCGGACTAAGGCTAGACTGTAAATAGGACCACACTATTATATAATGACAGCAAATTTATTTAAAAAAAAAAAAAAAAGGGGGAAATAGCAGTTTTAAATAACAAAGATCACTAGATTCATGTTGAGAAAGCAGAAAGGATGTAGTTTTCATGAGGCCAAGACTTTCTGCTTGTAACGGGTAAACCTTTAATTCGAGTCAGGCAAATAGTGCCTCACATCAGGGTGGTACTTCAGAGCGCGGAATTTAGAGTGTAGGCCAGAAGACAGCAGAGGAGAGAAACGAAAAAGCTCTTAAGTGAGGGTAGCCTTGATTTGTACACATTTTACTTGGGACTGCAAGGAAATGACTAACTGCAGCTCATCAGTACATACTGGAATGAGAAGCTTCCTGTTTCAAGCAGATCAAGCGACTGTTATACACACAAAAACAAATCTAACAAACTTAACTGTAGATCAGCAGTGCCACCTGCTGTAACATTGTGGCCGGTATGAGATCCTTGTTATGACTACTCAAACTGTAAGCTGATTGGCCAGCAGGATCCCGTGGTTGTGGCTATTAGTAAGCTGTGAGCTGATTGGTCTATCCTCTGCGATCCCTGTCTAAGTGCTGAAAAGCAGCAGGGCTCAGAGGCCAGACTGTTGTAAATTTACAGTAAACCCCCCCCCTTTGTGATCCGCCTCCTTTCCCCAAAACTATGTATTTAAAATTCACACAAACTGTTCTATGGATTAAAGATGTACAAGGAACACACAGTAATTTTTTTTTTTATGTTGCCAATGTCATGTGAACTGCACAGTCTACACTTTGCTGTGACTTTACAAGTCAATTTTCATGCAGAGCCCAAACAAAATGTACAGAATTTTTATTTAAAGGCTCTCACACTAGACATACCAAAATGAAATTATTGCAAACATTTAAAATTGTTGGTCCTCAGTCAACTTTGCTCATTTTTGGTAGAAATACACCTTAAGAAAATTGTAACATGCCTTTTATTTCCTGACCTGTTTTATGTACTCCTGCTGTACAACAGAAGCAACAACTCCGATGTTCAAAATGATGTCAAAATCAGACAGCAAAGCCAGCTAACAGTCAAGTCAAAAATGTTGACAAAACATGTTGTATGCAGTAGTTAGAGCAAGTGTTGAATGTGTCTGTTAGCTTTCAAACAGGCCTGCAGCCATTCAGCCAAAAATGATCAAAATCACCTCAGGATCAACAAAATTGCCAAAACAAGAAGGGTTTAGTTTTTTTTTTCTTTGAAGCTTAGCATCTTCAGCAATAAATTTTTGAAGAGTTCCCTCAGCCAAGAGTAGTTGTCAGATCACAACCATAAGTTGTAGTAGAAATGTCTTTAAAAAAAGAATTCCACAGATTACTCACATTGCAGTCTTTAAAAGACATTTGGATACGCCTCACACTTAAAGCGATGTATTTTGACAAATTTGACTTCAGGTTTAAAAATAATGTGCCTAAACTGAACATCAATGTGACTAATCTTTCAAAAAAAAAGTCACTACAATTACAAATTAAATGCATCTAATTTCAAATGTAATAGTTTGCATTACATTTAAAAAGACACCATGAGCATAGAAATTCGACGTATGAATGAAGGAGCATCCAATTGAGAGTACGACTCTGTACGGCTGCCTCTGTACCCATTAATTACGGCAACAACGTGCTTTTTAACAGGCACTACAACAGCAGCGGTGTAAGTGGTTTAAAGAGCTACTTTAAATGCCTGCCCATATGCTGGGACAGAATACTGCCAATGTGTGACGATAGACTTTACAGTGGCCTCCAGTAAGCACACGAGCCCGCCCTGTGTGCTTTCACTGGTATATCCAGGACTGTGTATTGTGTTCCCAGCATATCAGCTCTTCTGGGTTGAACCAGAGGGATATCTCCCTCTGTGCACTCTTCACACAGTCACTGCCGTGGATCACATTCCTGCATTGGACACATTCAAAATCTATAGTCGATTCCCCCTTGCCATCGCGCTCCTTTAACGTTTGCTCCCAAAACCCTACCCTTCTTGCTCTGTCCAGTGACCCCACAGCCCTAGTCCAGTGTCTAGCGCCTCAACCCACTTTCCCAACCCAGTCAGCCACACCTGTTCTCTTCCTGAACTTGACTGATAAGCAGCAGTGGATTAAGCCTATGTTGGATGAGAGTACCGCACGTTCTCAGTCACTCCTTGGTTTAATTCCCAGGACAATTACTTATAAAGTAACAGCAATCTAGTTAAATTTGACAGTGACTGATTGCACAGAACAGCACCGTGCCCATCAGTCTTTTTCACTACTGTTTCATTACTGTCTCTTTACTAATTCTGGGCTTCCATCGTAGCTCCCCAAGTAATGCTCTGCCAAGAGGTAGTACATACCTGCCAACTTCCACACAGAAGTCCCCTCTGATGGTTCCTGGTAGAGAGTCCTCTGGATTTGTTTCACCAAGCATTCTGCGGGCCATCTTCACTACATCCAGGCCCTGCCAGACCTGTGCATTCCTACAACTTTATCACACTGGTAGCACGTGTGCGTCTACCTATTTCAACCTTCACAACCAGCTTTTACACCCTTTACAAACGGATATGATAAACAGCATTCCTCACCATAGCAACAACAGGTCCAGAGCTCATGTACTCAATCAGTCCACTGAAGAAGGGTTTGTCCCTCAGGTCCCGGTAATGATCCTTCAAAAGGGAGTTGGTAGGCTGTCCCAAAAAAAAAAAAAAAAAAAAAAGCTGGTTATGAACCAGGCATTGCAGTAGCATAAATGGTCAATGGCAGTAGGTATTATCACATTAACCCACTCAAATCCAAACAGAAATTGAAGTCAGAACAGAAATCCCCCTTGAGTCTGGTTCCTCCCAGGGTTTCTTCCTCCTGAGGGAGTTTCTCCTTGCCTCTGTCATCTTTGGCTTACTCTCTGGGGACCCTGGGCCCGGGACTATGTAAAGCGTTTTGTGACAGTGCTTCTTGTTAAAGGCGCTATATAAATAAAATTGAATTAAAAATACGACATGTCATTACACAGTAATTTTTCATGCTCATAACCTCACCTGCAATAACTTCATCCCAACCAACCGGAACCCCTTCTGCTCGAACCGCCGAACGATCTCACCCACCAGGCGTCTGTGCACGCCATCAGGCTTCACAGCAATAAAAGTTCTCTCGTAGACCCCGGTCAAGGCTGCCACACACACAGAGGGCACATCCACTTAAAATCTTGGAGGAGTTGGGCATTTAGTCATCATACCTTTATTCTGGATGCTGCGTGCACACATCACAGAAAAATATCTCAGCCCTTTTAAGGCCTACATGTAAAATGATCTTCAGTGTTTTACATAAAATCTCTGATCAGCTTTGGGAAGCAGTACATGGGGTAAGCATATTCCAGGCTTTAAATAAAACTAGTACTTGGCAGGTACTATGATGTTCTGGCAGCGTCCTATACGTTTACATAAGGCAAAGAAATTCAGAACAGACACCTAAGATCCACAGTACAGTTTAACTTATAGCCAGCAGGAGAGCCCCAGCCAGCAGGAGAGCCCCAGCCAGCAGGAGAGCCCCAGCCAGCAGGAGAGCCCCAGCCCCAGCCAGCAGGAGAGCCCCAGCCCCAACCCCAGCCCGTCTCACCGGCATCCCCAGGCCTGCCGCACTTTGCGGGCGGATCCGAAGATTTCTGCTGCTCGGACACAGACCTTTTCCTGCCCATTTCAGGTTTACCCGGTGCAGAGCCACAGTAAACCAACACGAACAGCTGCGCCTTAAAATAGTCTGCCAATAACCTTAATCTCGTAAGGCGACGGCGTAAATCATTCATGGGCCTCCGGATGGCGAGGCGCAGACAGGCAGCAGCCGGAACTTTAGAGGGGATCACGAACAGATTTCGCTAAAACACAAACCCCGTTTCCTACATGCGAATTCGCGGTTTGCTACGTGGTCACTGTTAACAAAACGTGGTCCAAACCCAGTTTCCTGACCGCTTTGCTAATATAAAATATCAGCCCGGAAAAGAATGAAGTAAACCTGCTCTCTTCGGTGACTTCTTCACTAAATACCAACCTTGACTTTTCTAATAATTAAAAAAAAAAGTCGATATAAAATGCACTTACCGGTCTGGAAGATGGTAGCGAATACGGTCAGCACGAAACAGATCATGGCGGCTCCGAGGACCGCGTCGCCATGGCAACAGGGGACCGCGCGCGCTCCCGGCGCATGCGCCCTGTGCGCTCCGCTACGGTGGCTCGGCGGTCAGCTTAGCGGAATCTTACATGTTCCTCCGGGTACTCCGGTTTCCTCCCAGTGCTGATTGGCGTGGCTAAGTGGTCCAGTGATCCTAGGAGCTGTGTTGTCCAGGGCAGGGGTGGCCGCTGTGGGTGCAGGTTTTCGTTCCAGCCATTTCCTGCTTTTACGTGAACTCCTGTCATTTGATCATGCTCCTGTTTCCATCATTTTATATTTACTGTTAATAACAGCCCTAAAAGGGAGCTTGACTCTCCAGAGTTTGTCAAAGGACATTGAGTTAGTTCAGTAAAAAGGTGTTACCTGCAGTTTCTTTGTGGTCTGTGTCAATTGCTAATTATCACAGTAGTGGACACACCTGAGGTCGTTCCTGCTCATCAGGCCCTAAAGAGCACCAATGACCTAATCTGTGTTTCCACTGCTGCCATAATTAGCAACAAATGGAAAAATGAGAGTGACATTAAGAAGTAACATCTTACCTTTAAAAAAATCTTTAAACGATAACTAAACCCTGCTGAGAATATGCTGATCGACACAGTAAATATGGAATGATGGAGGGCATGATTAAATGAGATAGGGGTTCACGTAAAAGCAGGAACAGGCCGGAACGAAAACCTGCACCCACAGAGACCCCCCAGGACCGGAGTTTGACACCCCTGGTCTAGGGTCTCCCAAGGCAAACCGATCCTACGTGAGGAGCCATAAGTCACACTCAACTTACTTCACGCCTCTAGAACGAGAGGATCTAGTAACAGCTGATTCTGGTTAGCAGCATTTTTTTTTTTTCCTGTTCCACCACCTACATACCTGAACTTACTTGTCATTTGAGGACAGTGATGTTCAGGTGCTGGAATACAACAAAAATGTGGATGAACTGGGTTAAGAACCACTGCTTTAAACAATCAAGCCAGCTGGTGGGAAATTAACGCCATCTACTGTACCATGTGTGTAATGACATTTACTGGTAAATGATAGTTCTAAAATGTAAGCCCAGCTTTTTTTTTTTTTTTTAAGACAATATTTGGGGAACCCCCATCTTATATTGGGGCCTTTAAAAGCACATTACGAGCCATAAACATTATTTTCATGCTTTGACAGGGAGAGTAAAAAGACCCACCAAGGTAACCATACACAAAAATACCCTTACAAAATAATACTTAAATGTTGCAGATTTTATTAATATCTCTTAAATTCTCATGCCTGTTTGACAAGAATCGGTAACATGAGGCCAGTATTTTTTTCCCCCCCCCAACTCATAAATGTATATCTTATACACGCTACGTTACTGAAAATGTGTGATTTTTTTCAATTTCAAGATAAACCCGCAGCAACTTTTACCCACAATACATTGCAGTTCCCACATATAGTTTCACTGCTGGTCTGTTCTTCTCTCCAGTATGGTCAGAGATACCTGTAACCCAGTGCAACCATAAAGTTCCAGATTCTTCTTCACACTGAGGTCCCCACATTCTGTTGCTCCTTCTGCAGCTTCTGGAAGACGTCCCTCTTAAGTGGGACTGTCTTATCCAAGTCAATAGCAGGCTCCTGATCTAGAAGCTGACCCTCTTTGTGTTTCTGTGCCAGGATCACAGCACGAAGCAGGGGTGGATATGGCACAAATCGGGCGGCTTTGTCAGCAACAGGAACAAAGCGTGTAAACTCCTCCTCTTCATGTTTTGGCACCAAGCGCCAGTCATGGTACATGACTTTGTCCACCTCCTTCACCTCCTTCTCCTCCTTCCCTGTAAAATCAAGACGATCCAAGGAGAGACACTCTTCAGATGTGATCAAGCATCCTTTTGGGAACATCTTACATTATATATGAGAATAAGTTCTTCAGGTCAACCTACCAGTGCAGGAACTACAAATACTGATACAAAAAAATATTATAAAAGCTAAATGTTAGCAAAATAATTCAAATGAAGTTATGATACATCATACAAACACACCAGTACCATACATGCTATAAGTGTATTATCTGCAAGAGTCTAATAGAGGAGTCATGGCCAAATATTATTGAAGTGGCTAGGAGGATGTCTTACCCTTAAAGGTCAAGATGCCCCAGGCTTTTCCATGGTCCATATTCTGGACAAGGGAGAGAAGGAAAGCTAAATTCTCTCACATATAAATTTACACTAATCTTAATAGTGAAGGGTGTAAAAACAGCATATTCACACTTACCTGAGCAGTGTAGTCCACCTTCACCTTGCTGATCCTCCAGTAGCAAGGCTCATCATGCTCCAGCAGCCAGGATTTGCGAGTGAAGAGACGACCGACGCCAAACAGTCGCAGTCCACACAGCAGGGAGAAGAGGCGACTCTCTCGCTTAACGTCTTCCCAGGCCAAGAGTGGCAGCTTTTTGCCCGAGTAGGGTCTTGTCATGGTTTCATAATGAAGTGCATACTTCTGTGAGTCGCGAGGGCGATCCTTCAGGGCACGATACTCTCTGACTTTACGAGCCAGCTCTGCGATGGGACGCACAGGCTTCTTCCTAACCATGGTCTGGTAGCTGCAGGGTCCTAAGGAAATATGAGAGTATCAGGAACATCGTGAAGACACTGCTTTTGGTTTCATCATCCACTGAAAACAAAATTAGCACACTGCAGTACAGATATGTCAGACACAATCTGCATATATCATACACTTACACTTCAGCTAGGATGATTCACATTTAACAAAAAAGAATTGATAATCTCCTGGCTAAAGATGTGAGATGACGACCAAAGAATCAGAATGGCATCTCATCACGAGGCAAATTGTACAGGTTTCTAATTCTGGTCTATGCTTGAAATGGACACACAGGCCTCATACATCACCCACAGAATAACTCAAGTCTGTTTTACGCCATCTAGTCTCGAATTAAACAGAAAACAGACCATGCAGCTCTCTGTGATTTGAAATATGCAACCACAAATATCACCAGCTTTTAAATTTTTAGGAGGATGGGTGCATTGAAAAGCAGCAATTTAAATAAGTATTTGCTGTAATGAATTAGTTAATCGGAACATTAACTGAAGTAAATTAAAAACTACAACTTTAAATATTAGCCAATACCAATCCGAAAAGCCTGTTTCTGCTTAAATAACTTTTAAGTCATTTGTATGCCATGTTTTATATAACCATCCTAAAATGGCCAGGCTATGAAACGAATCCTCTAATCCTCTTTAGGAATAATTATGAAGCGAAAAGCCAAGCTACCAAACCTCAGCTTTTAAATATCTCTGCATACATGCAGCCATAAACATGCACTCAGTGGCCAATGTTAGGTACACCAGCTGATTAATGCAAACAGTGAATCATATGGTTGCACTTGAACACAGAGCATGGAGTCAGGGTCAGGAGCGTCACTCGCTGTTTGACTAAGCATTAGACCCTCTTAAGGTCGATGCTCAGGGGGGTGGCCAAGAGGTGCCCACCACAGTAAAACCAAAAAAGGTTATTAATCCCAAAAAAGTAAAATGCTTTGTCACGTATTTCGGCGCATCAAAAATTGCTTGTTGTCCCCCCATCAAGACACTGTATCTACCCCGGCCACCCTGGTGTACGGAACTCACATCGATGTGGAGGACTAAAGCCTATGGCCACCAGGGGACACTGAGCGAGGTTTTATTATGCACAAGTACAGCCAATCTATGACCTGACAACTTACTGCAATAAAAGTGAAGGACTACAGCATCTTCCTAAAGTGGTCTTCTGTTTTAATATACGCCAATGCAAATAAGCCTGTGCCTACGTACAGTATGTCAGAATCGAAATCCTTGGATTTGCCAATTGTACAAGGAATTCTTTTGATGCATGGTGGAAAGAATAAAAAAAATTAAGCATCTCATAGTACAGTATTTACAAACTTAATTCCAGAAGACGTTTTATTATCTCAGGACAACAAAAACTGCTTTTCGGACTGAACTGTTTTGTTAAAACTTCAATTTGTTCGTTTTGTTGCGGGTTATTAAGCACAAAGACGTCTGATTTATTAATTTCGAACATGCTGTGACTGCTGCTGCCTTACGTTGCTGGCTCCAGCATCTCATAAACAGCCACCGTCCTGGGATTTTCGAGTACAGCAGTGCAAACAAATCCAGGGACGAGCATGACACACCTGGCAGAGGTCAGAGAAGAACAGCCGGACTCTGTAAAGCTAAGTGGAAGGCCACAAAAACACAAACTGTGTACAACAGCAGTGTAGAGACAAGCTTCCCAAAATCAGCTCTGATCCTCTTAGCCGGTGCCAGCTAGGTGTGCCTAATAAAGTGGCCACTGCGTCTGTGGCGATATATCACGCACAAGGACATTATAACTGTGCCCTTCTCCAGCGAAGTAAGGCAGCTGAACCATATGCTTGAAATAACTCTGAAATCCGCCATCAGCTACCCTTACGTCGAGGTATACAGCAAAAACGTCACACGGGTGAAAACCGCTAAAATTTCACGGTGCCTGTTGATGCTAAGCCATTTTCCTCATTCTATAAAGAAGCACAGAAACTATTAAACGTTATATAACTAGTTTTAGCCAGTGTTCGTAACAAAATGAATACAAACAACGACTATCAGCCTAACCTGGTTTAACTCGACCTCCAGTCAAACGCGACTTCCGTGAAAACCGCCCTCTATTCCTTCCGGGTAGAAAGTTTCCCGCATGTTTGAGTTCCACCTCTAGTTACGGTTTTTGCAACTATTTACACACTAAACATGAGCGAGTTGAAAGAAATAATAATGAACCTGAAATTAAATTGCCAAATCCATAGTCTACAAAAATAGAAGCACATTTACCGAATTGTACTCTATTTCCAATTATACACTTTTTTTTTCCCAAACCACTACTTTTCTACATTAAGCTTTTGTTCAAAAAGTCTGTGTTCATTTTGAAAACACTATTCAAAATGCTACAATTATTTACCAAGTGGTCACACCCAGTTGTCACAGTTGTAAACACTGATATCTTAATTGTTCATTTTACAAAGAAGAACTTGAGCACTAAGCTGAACATAGATCAGGCTGTGAACAAAATGGAAACCAGTGCAATTAAAAGCTGGAAGAAGATAAGAAGGAGGACAAGAAGAAGAGTATCAACTCAAGAGGGAGTGAGAAAAGTCATCTAAGATGATATTCAGGGGCACTTCAGTTTAGCACATGTAGGCCCACAAAGCAATGCATCTTGAGGAAAGCATTTTGTTTGATACAACCCAGCTACATTAACTGGCATGGGCAATTTCAGCCATGGATTCTTGTTTCTCCGGGGACCTGCGCAGGGCATCCCCATCAAAGGCACACCCCCTCTGATTTAGTACCTACAGTGGCATCATGTCACCCCCATGTGATTTCAATTAACCATGCCACAACACATTTCTTTTAAATATGGAATATCATGTGGGTTGAGTACATCACTTCCTGTGACTCCTAGGTGAAATAATTTTGACATATACCAAATGTATTACTCGATAATAGTACTAATAGTACTCCAGAAGGAGTGAATGTAAGTTGGAAAAATGTTCAAGGAAATTGAAAACTGACTCTAAATCTTGAATTCCACAAAAGAGCCACCATTTACTTTCACAGATGTTTCACAATCACTCAGTCATCCGACATCTTCTCATTATTTCTGCAACAATTCCCACAGATACAAGGTGCTTGATAGTTACTCTAGTTTCAGTCTTCTGTTCAGTTCATCCCATACAAATTCCAGGGGACTGAGGTTTCATGAAAAGTTTGGCAAAATCATTTATTGCCCTTCACTTTCCACCGTCATGAAATAGTTCTTGTTCAATTTTGAGGTCAATTTTGAAGAATTATCTTGCCGAATAATGAAGGACTGTCCAATCAGCTGCAATTTTGATGGAATAACATAAAATATTGAAGAATGCTGCAATAACCAAGCTAGTTTAAATTTCCGTGAATCTGGTAGAGATCAGCTCAACAGCAAATCATCCATAGACCATTTCTTCTCCACATTTGGCAGTGGGAACCATGTACTCACTAGGGGTGTAACAGTATTCCGTATATTATCAACCCGTTTGGTACGCACACATGTACCGTGGTATTATGGTATCATTTTGTCATTTTCCTATACGTATTGGCGCAAATATAAGACAGTGTCTTTTTCCGCAAAAAAACACATCTAAAAACTGAGGTTGTCTTATTTTCGAGGGCTAGAGTTTAAATGTCATTAAACAAGAGCAGATGGCGTAAATTATCCGCCTCCTGGCTATCAGTGCTTTGTATGCAACTACGAGCTAGAGAAGAGAGGCTAAACCGAAACAACTATTCTCTTCACTCCAACGTAACAATGGCGGGTGCTAGTAGGGAGACAGAGAGAAGCTAATCTGAAAAGGTCCCGTCGTCTTTCAACACTTCAGATTCAGCATGCAATACGATGATGAGGGATAAAAAGACGGTAAACAAACTCATTAGGGTAAAATCTCATTAGGGTACTTAATTTTGCACTTAATATTGCCTATACAAGTATGTAGCCTGTTTAAATAAAATATAGAAAGCAAATTAGGCTACTTTCAGGTTATCAAAGCTTAGACAGAACACAGAATATTTAGACAGGTAGTTCACTTGATGTTAAACTTTACTTAAATGATAAAGTGTAAAATAGAAATTCAAAATAAAGTTCATCGTTTAATTAGAGGGTAACGTGTTTTTTTCTTCTTAAACATAAAGATACCGAAACCATACCATTACCATGGTCCCAATACCGTGACACATACCGAACCATGGAAAAACTGTACCGTTACACCCCTACTACTCACCCCCTCTAGATTTTACAAAGTGATGAGGGCTTGACCTGAGAATTTCTTATTTTGACTCATTAGTCCATAAGACCTATTTAGTCTAGGCACAGCCAAGATAAGAATCTCCCACAGCAGCAGCATCGTTCACAGGGCACCACAGGAAGCTCACATTGTGACTGCATGGGATGAACCACCCACATTCCCCAGCTCGGTCTTAACATTTTATGTTTTTTTTTTTGGGAGATGCTTCAAATTGGTTTTTCCCAAGGTGCCAAGTAAGCCAGAACCACCACTGTGTAGATGATTTAAAACATAGATAATTATGGTTATAAACAGATATCTTTCATTAATAGATTTGAATAAAATTATACTCAATTGTTTTCAGTGTTCATACATAAGTAAGCTTTAACTTTAACACACACACTTAAAAATATGTTGCGATTAGCAATGTTAAGAGTTTTAAAATTTAAAACTTGAATCATTATTTAACCGACGAGCTTTTCAAAATTTTTACCAACTCAATTGTACTTCGTAAATATAAACAGAATTTGATGCAAATAATTAAGTTGGTTATTAAAAGTATTGCAAATCATTTTTTTGCACTTTTATAAAATAAAGGTTCATGTGAATTAACAAATCAGTTTTAAATGTTCCAACTCCTTTGGAAATGGGGTTGTATATCACCATGTGCAGTCAGCCAGCTTTCAGAATGGTCATCAGTGCCCTTTGCCATTGCGGAAAATGAAGTCCGAGTCTACAGCTACGGCACAATAAACACAATGTACACTGCAGATTTGTGAATTGGAAGAAATAATTTATCCAGGATGTGAATTGATAATATATTCAGAAGTAGCACCATATAACTGTGTGAACAGTACAGTAAATTTATTTGGAAAGTAGTCCTATTAAACCCAACACTGGGTATACACCTTTACACAACCAACGATGCACAACAGGAAACATGGTTACAAATGTACCAAGGATGCAGGATTCATAATTATCACTCTCTCACACACCAAAAAAAAAAAAAAAAAAAATCAAAATTCCACTCTGGTCTGACAAAAGCAATCTCATTTCACTAATAATTACATCAAGAGAACTTGCAACAATTAGCCATGGTGCAATGACCTATATATTTTTAATACTATAAATTATAAATACAAACATAACAATAATATAGGGAATTCAGTAATGACAGCTCCATTTATAGACGTATAAATATTTCAAATGAAACGGAGAGAAAAAAATCCATGTATTTGTACAGATATTTCCTGAATGTCACAGAAATTAAATTAAAAAGGACTGGCCCCTACATTCAAGACCAGAGGACACCGATAACAATGGTCAGCAGAAACAAAACCAGTACTGAGGAATCTTTACACAAAAACACAGAGGAATGACAAGTCACTAATGTACACAGTGCAATGCACAAGAGGATCACTACCAAACAGCAGACTGTACAACATTCCGGAAATGAGATCAATTCATTTTTGTCGTCCCCCCCAAGAAGGTGGTTTATTTTGTGGACAGAATGAGTGCTACAATGAGACCATAGAGCCCCAAGACTTCAGCAAAGATCAGAATGAGGATCATGCCAACAAAGAGGCGGGGCTGTTGTGCAGTGCCACGGACTCCAGCATCACCCACGATGCCAATGGCAAATCCAGCGGCCAGGCCACTCAGTCCCACGCTCAGACCAGCACCCAGGTGCAGGAAGCTCCTGGGAAGGGGGGGAAGGAGGAGAAGAGAAACCAACAATGTTTAGAGAGAAGTCACTCCTCCATTCTGTGCAGGATTACATAAACTCTCATCTCACTGGGCACCATCCTGGTATCGAATGCTCTTCAAGTGTTACTTAGCATCATATCAGCAATGGCAGACACCTACTTGAAAAGGGTGACCTTCTCAGACAGGCTGTTGGCAATAAGCACTGCGACCACCAGGCCGTAGATGGCTATGATACCAGCCATGACCACAGGGATGATGGACTTCATGATAAGCTCTGGTCTCATCACTGACATAGCAGCAATACCAGTGCCACTCTTGGCTGTTCCATATGCAGCACCTAAAGCTGGAGACAGGAGAAGACGATATTAGCAAACTGCGGCAAGTGGGCATGGCACCATGACATAGCATAACAGCAAGGGAGTTTTTACCACAGATGCAATACATTCATAAAACTGAAACCCAAAAAACTCAAATGAGCATGATGTTTGCCAGAGACAGACTGGACAAGCAGCCAATCTACAAAATCCCATTAGATTGGTTAGAAACTCTGTTTAGAAATTCAGTTTAATAAAGATGGACTTCTGAATTACTCTTGATACAGCTTTCAAACCCACAGCATTATCTCAAAGTTCTCCGATACATACTAGGCTATTAGGCTAAAGCCTAATATCTATCTATTAGGCTATTTATACAACAAGATAAAAATACTGAATTCATTATTAAAAAAACATCCACAGTGAAGTCACGCATACATAAGACTTGACACCACATAACTTCAGCAATACCAATCCAATAAATTCTAAGTCAATACTAAAGACACACCCCCCCCAAATACCTACAGACAGGCAATCACATTACACTGGCAAATTCAGAGCCAGCCTGTGAAAACTCTACTCCCCAAAACCTGTACCAACTATGAATTCATTAAGGATTTCATTTTGGGCTTCAGAACAGTGCAACTCAATATTTCAAACTGTAAGGATAAAAGTAATGGTAAACCACTTTTACACCTTGAAAATCATATGGGCAAACATAAAAGAGGGTATAACAATATAATGTTAGAAGATGAGACCCACACTAAACAAGCAATCGAGCAAGAACAAAAGATCCTTCCAAATATAGTGTTGATAATGCAGTTGGGCTGAACATTTTGGATGTCAGAGAACTGATGTTGTATTAAAAATAAGCCAAGCAGCAAGAATGCATGGAATGTAGAGCATGAACCAAGGAAAGTTGGATGCAGTCATGGAGAAATGGACTGCTCACAGGTGAACCTGCTAGGGACTAGTGAACTTAAATGGATTGGCCTAGGACACTTTCAGTCAGAAGGACCTACCATTTCCTACTCAGGAAATGGACAACAAAGAAGAAATGGCATGGCTTATTGGAAAGACTATCTGGATACAACGCCGTAAACACCAGGGTCAGCCTGAAATCAATATGTAAATATGAGAAACACAGCTGGCTGATATAAACTTGGAATTTGAAATAAAGCTAAAGAGAGACTAATGAGCTGCTGCAAATCCATCCTCTTTATTGCATGTTCTTCTAGCAAATGGCGGTCTTTACCCCAGGACATTTTAGATGGAGGACTTAAAATACTGGAACAGATCATTATGATTATGGCAAGCTCCATGCAAAGCTGAAAAGAAACAAGGGAACCCACTTTCCAAAAAATGAGCTGGAAAATATACTCATTGCATCAGAAATTCAACTGTGGACAGGGCTGTAAAAATGACGGATATGGATAATAGGAATAACAGGAGGCTAATATATCCTTTAATTGCAAATGTCCTTCAGATAGTTGACTACATCAATCTCTAAATTGTTCTTAGGAAAACTGGTGTACCAGAACATCTAATTATCCTTATGAGGAATCTCCACATTGGACAAGAATCTGCAGTGTAAGAGGCAGGAATATCATAGACAGCAAGGCAAATCAAAGTGATCAAATTGACATTTGCAGGAATTTTTAACTCAAAGTACAAGTAACCAGACTGTCTTATTTCAGCATGCTGTAAA
>JAACJT020000037.1:4290682-4301110 GCA_009936485.2 Gymnarchus niloticus
GTCCGCGCGCTGCTCGTAAGTCCGCGCGCTGCTCGTAAGTCCGCGCGCTGCTCGTAAGTCCGCGCGCTGCTCGTAAGTCCGCGCGCTCGTTAAGTGAGGAGACGATCCGCGGCCTCCATACTGAAAGGCGCAGGCGCGAACGAGTCCTGGTCAGCTGACTGCGAGGTGTCACATGACACGGAGTTCTGCTCGTAAAGCAAATACGGAAGGTAGCAGGACGCCGCTGTGTTCCGGTGGGTGTTTTTATTTGTGTTCTTCAAATGTCGCTTTTACAGAGAGAAAGAAAGTTTGTGTAGAAAAATCTGAGCGCAACGATCTGCACGGTTACATGTAAGTATTTTGATAGCCTGAGTTCGTCCACATCCGTGGACTGTGGCCAAGAATAACGGATATGAAATATCGCTGCACATCACAGCACAAAGGTCAACGTCGCACGCGATGTAGCTGCTGTTATTGATATTAACATTTTTTCTTTAGCGTTAGGTTTTCCTTTTTTGTCTTGGAGGTGCCTCAGGGTTTTAAGCTCACATTATCGCTCTTTCCCTGAATACTTGAGCCAACTTTGCTTCATTCAGTTTGTGCTTTTCTTTTCATTTTGATAAGTGTGCCGGTCCAGCCTGGGAAGGATGCCCTCCAACAAATCTGTGTCAGAAGAACCCATAACACAATTCATTAACTGCAGAATCCTGAGGGATCACAAGCTACAGAGGTGTGTGGGTGTTCTTGTATAGGATTTTCTGTAACATAACAGTTACCTGTGTCATCCACGCTGTTTGACATAGATGAACACAGCTACTTGATCACAAAAATGATGTGTCTGGCATGGTGTTCCCTCGTGGACCAACACTGAGCCATGCTCACCCTCCCTCAGGGAGGACCTGTGGGTTCGAGAAGGGAAAATCCTTAATCCCGAGAAGCTGTTTTTTGATGAGGAAGGCTTTGCCGACCATCAGGTGGACTGTGGGGGCAAAATTATTGCCCCGGGTTTCATTGATGTTCAGATCAATGGTGAGCCATTTTGTCTATAAAAGGTTTTTATCTATCCTTCCATCCATGAATCCATCCATCCTGTATCACTGCCCATCCAGTGCAGGGTTGCAGGAAGCCTTACGTCTCTCAGAATGCACAAGGCAGGGAACACCTTGGACACCTTGAGCTCTTGTATTAGTATGGGGAATGGTGATCCACCTCTGTCAGGTACTAATGCTTACACTCATCTCTGCTTGTAGGTGGATATGGGGTTGACTTCTCCCAGGCGACTGATGATGTTCGTGGGGGTGTGGCCCTGGTCTCAAAGCGGCTCTTGGAGCATGGTGTGACTTCCTTTTGCCCCACACTGGTGACCTCCCCTCCTCACATCTACCACAAGGTTCCTCTTGCATTTTAGAGCACTACCTCACATGTGGAGAGTATAGCGTCCAGTGTTTGAATTCCATGCTGGGTTCTCTTGTTTCAGGTGCTGCCAGAGATGGAAATTCGTGATGGAGGGGCAGAAGGAGCAGGAGTATTGGGTAAGAAAACAGGGATAAGTAGAGACCAGAACAGTTCTGATGGTGGTAATTAAAGGTCCAGAATTTTTTTGCAGTGTGTTTTCATTTGGATAAATGTTACCCATTGAGCTGAAAATTCATGAGCTAGCTGTGGTTATGCGTGGTATTTTCCGGTGTAATCTTAGCCACTCCCAGCCTTAGTTTGCACCCCCTCCTGCTCTCTTCCTAGCCCCTCTCATCTCTGTTAAGCCCTTGTCTGTTTGTGTCTTGTGGGCAGGGGTCCACTTGGAAGGCCCGTTTATCAGCAGGGAGAAGAAGGGAGCACACCCTGAGCACTGCTTGCGCAGCTTTGAGCGGGGAGGTCTGACAGACTTGCTAGAGGTCTATGGCAGTCTGGATCATGTCTCCATTGTTACACTTGCACCAGAGCTGCCGGGCAGCCTGACTGTAATCCGTGAGCTGACAAAGGAAGGTGTGATCGTGTCTGTAGGTAGGTCTATCATCATCTACCGACGTGTGTGACTGTGTCCCATTATTCAGCTCACATTGGCATTCTGTGTCCCACAGGGCACTCAGTGGCAGATCTGTCCCAGGCAGAACAAGCTGTCCAGGAGGGAGCAACCTTCATCACACACCTCTTCAACGCCATGTTGCCTGTGAGCGTGCCGCCACGGTCTCCCCTGAGCCATCCTGCCGTGAGCTACACTGACGCCATTTTTCTGTACTCTTAGTTCCATCACCGGGATCCAGGCATCGTCGGGCTCTTGACCAGTGACCAGCTCCCGCCGAATCGCAGGGTCTTCTACGGCTTGATCGCTGACGGAATTCACACCAATCCCGCTGCCTTGCGAATTGCCCACTGCGCACACCCTTCTGGTGCAGACCACGCAGATAGCAGCTCTTTCCAGAACTGTGCAATAGTACTACAGTACTGGGTGATTTTGTAGGCCTAATGTACGTTGATATTGCTGTTCTCTGGGTCCCAGGCCTAGTGCTGGTGACAGATGCCATCACAGCCATGGGGTTACCCCCAGGACGCCACACGCTGGGCCAGCAGGACATCCAGATCGATGGGCTGCATGCTTATGTGGCAGGTTTGCAGTGCGGTGCATGTAGCCGGTCTTCGGTAAAGCATGACCGCTCAGCGTCAGTAGTGTCACGCAGGTCTCTTTGTTCTTTTTTTTTTTCAGGTACCAGAACCCTGAGTGGGAGCATCGCCACTATGGACATGTGTGTCAGACATTTCCAGCAGGCCACCGGTGAGTGGTCACGGTCAGCATGGGCCCTCTGCCCAGTTACAGGCTCACCATTAGCATTGTAGCAAACACAAATCCCTGCCTGTTTTAGGCACGTGACCCATATATTATGAGATGATAGACCATCTTATATCACTTTTTAAAAGGCAGCCTACAGCATTCAGAGTGTGTTGTTGCATTGTGCTGCTCCACGTTTAGATTGTTCTGTGGAAGCTGCCCTAGAGGCTGCCTCATTGCATCCAGCCCAGCTCCTGGAGATTAGCAAGCGCAAAGGCACACTGGACTATGGCTCGGATGCAGGTGGGTGACAGAGGTGGGATCGGCTATATGGGTGGCTGGATGTGTTGTTGGGAGGGTGTCCTCACCACCCTTGTTCTTGCATATTTCACTAAGACAGATTTTGTCCTACTGGATGATTCCCTGAATGTGAAAGCCACCTACATATGTGGAGAGCAAGTGTGGAGGAAGTGATGTCATCACATATCAAGCATGATGACCACAGCAATTCCGCAGTGAGCTCAGCTTCTGAGGGTGCTGCTCCTTTACTGTAAACCAGAACACATGCAAGATGCGTGTCCTCCAAAGCACACAGAGGAGTGGAAGGAGGGAGTTACTGGATGTCCTGAATGACTTCACTTTAAAATCATATCTTGTTAATCCACATTTAACTTTGAATGTGTTCCCTATCAGTTGAGAGACACTTGGGTGATTTGACTGTTGAATGTTGTGTGGCTGAGAGGAACCTGGGGGAGGAGCATCAGAATATCATGATGTCATCATGATCATTAGAAATACTGTAGAACATAGTATCTTTGTTCCCTCCTGGATCCTCTGTCATATTGTTGAAAATCATTAAAAGCATTGTAGTTATCCTAGAAGATAGTTATGCCTTCTGCATGTTAATAATCTGCCACCCTTAACTGTGTAATTCTTTTTTTTTTTTTCTGTTTTGCATTAATGTCGGCTATCATATTACAGCCAAACAAATGACTGAAGCTGGATACTATAAATGTTAGTCCAGAGTTGTGTAGCCAAACAGGAGAAGCTCTACTTCAGAGCTACTGTATGTAACCACAGAGCCAAATAGCTGATGCTTGACTGACTCTCTGTAAATGTTGTCACTGTTTTTCAAGTATGGAGAGAGCCTTCATCCACTGCTATGGATTTCTCAATACTGATCCAACACATGACAGAAGGAGAAGGGTGATATTTATAATATACTTATATCATAATAGTATTATTCTTAAGTCAGGTAAAGATTTGTGCTACCGTTCTATTTTCATAGCTGTCAGTTAGGGTTACTCAAATACTCCGACTTCACAATTAATTCAATTTATTTTTATAGTGTCTTACACAACATGGCTGCACTAAACCACTTCACAGGAGTGTGGTGTAGTTAGGGTGTACATCGATGAAAAAGCCTGAAGAAAACAGAGGACAAGAACCAAAAACTCCTCAGCAAGGATGAAAAAAACCTCTGCGTGTCCAAGGTCAACTGTCTGCCCACCCCGTTGGGCAAGGAACACATTCTGGACAATATACACCACTGTGCAAGACTTAGGCAGGCAAAGAAAATGGTTAAGGATATTTACCTGGGTAGGAAGTGTATGTGTTAGAAAAAAGCATGATTTAACACTAGAAAATATTCAAATGAACAGTAATACAATAAAAAATTATGTTCTCCTACATGTTCTTGATATCTGATTGGATGGGCAGACAAACACAGCTTTGGTTCTCAAAGCTCTCGTTGAAAACACCCCAGCTATTCCATGTATTTGTTAAATTTCGACATGGCACACACAATCAAATTAATTAGGTAATGAATATCATGAAATACTGATTAGTCAAACAATCATGTACTTGTAGTTGATTTGACTTGAGATGATTTGAAATATGTAAACTGACCCACTTTGAACCAAAACAGAAACATTTTAAATAGTTTGCCTACCTAAAACTTTTGCACATTACTGTATATTGAAAGAGTAAATTTTAGTCTGTGCCTGACTAGGCTGTCGACCCCCTGAAGTCTCTCAGGCAGCAGCCTACCAGAGGCTCCTCATCTGTTTGTTCTCTGTGTCTCACAGTGGTCTGGTCTTCTCGCTAATCTGGCTGCGATCTGGTGCGATTCCAGACCCCTGGAACTGCATAGCTTTCAAAATGCTCATTTGCGTTTTCCTCCTTATTCTGTCTGTTGTTTAATTTGTTCTCATTAACTAATTAAGTAGTGCAAATGTATAGAAAGGTTAAACTTGAAATACATATAAATATATTCTAACTCTTGGGTGGTATGGTGACTCAGCGGTTAGAACCGTTGCTTCACTCCTCCAGAGATGCAGGTTCAAAAGCCACATGACTTCTTCCCTCTGGGGATTCCTCCGGCATGTTGTTAGCGTTTACTGGTTAAATTACTCAGAATATGAGCATGCTCGTTGATGGCCAGCAGGGGGTATCCCAGCTACATGGGATAGGCTCCAGATAACTGGTAGGAAGAACGATCTATAAGCTACTTTTTTTAGTCTCAAGCCAGTTAAACCAGCAGTGTGCTGGTGTATCTCTGCTCTGCGTGATGACGGCTAGAGCTGTGGAGGATGCTGACCCTGAAGAGCACGCTCTACTGCAGCAAGCATTGCTCAGCCACTTGTGTGATTTGACTATGGCAACATAAGATGTTTCAAGCACGACTACCTGATTTGTTTTAACTGACATTGAGCGAAGCCCTAACCTCCATCGTCCGGGGGCTAGAAGGGCAGTGCAGGAATGGATCAGAATAACGGGCAGGCGTGCTTCTTGCCCTTGCTGACATACTCACCAGTCCCATTCTGCAGCTCTTCCCAGATGTTGCTGCAGTGATGCCCATTCCTCTTGTGACTGTCTGATTCTGAAACAGCTCTGCAAAATAACCTGTTGGACTGGCATCCCACACAGGGTGTCCCCTGCTTCTTGGACAAAATGACTCAGCATTTACATTATATGGCCAAAAGTATTGGGACACTAGTTAATGGTGGGGGGTTCACATACTTTTGGACTTGGGTGATTAAGCCATACTCATTGCTGAGACAGGTGTTATGCCCTCATAAGATGCCACATTTCCAATAAGTCAGTATCAAACTTCTGCCTTGGTTGATTGCAAGTGAAGTGGAAACTTCTATAAACAACAAACATCTAGCTTGAAGACTTTCCCAAATAGTGGAGACAAAGGAGGACCAACTTCTTATTTATACCCTTGGTTCTGGAATGAGATGTTCCACAGGCAGGTGTTGCAATACTTGTCAACATATAGTATATTTGAATATTGATGAAACTTGTCCTAAATAATTTCCCCCCTCAATACATGCAATTGTTTGCAAAGCTGCCTTCAGCATGGGGAGTAGTCATGTGATTACTGCACTTTGCTTAACACGAGTTCAGTTGAATTCAGTGCGATTGTATTTACAATGTACAGCAATTTTAACAACGTGTATTGTCACAAAGCACTTTACTTTGTCCATGGCCCAACGTTCTCATCATGCTCCACCCGTGAAGTACTACAGCATTAGCCCACGCAGCTGGGCAGGGCGGGGGAACCAGGTTGGAGAAGCCCTCTCTGCACAATCTCTAACTCCCCTGTGGTTCCATGCTACTCTCTACTGCAAGGAACTGTTCGCTCACCGTTCCTGTTTACTCTCTACACACAGATATGCAGTACAATGCTAATTCATGCAAGCTCCTAATGTTCAGTTTATTTTATAATGCCTTTCGTGAAAGAAGGCATCTAACACAAGTGTGTGGTAAATACTTGTTTATGGAAAAAAGAAGAAGGCCAGAGGACAATGGAGGAGAGGACCAGCACTGTTGTGATAGCATGTTAATCAGTAATTTTATTTCTGCTTCACAGCTTCTTTTGCATGACAAAACTCGGACCTATATTCTTTGTCAAGACAATTGGAAGACTTGACGGCTTCCTTCATATTTATCCCACTTACCCATTTCTATATATCTACTTCAATCTGTTGAGTAAAACTACTGATGTAAAGGCATTTTTAAAATTAACTGCCAGCAGTCTTTTGATCACTCAGTAGCATTAAATCATGTCATTAAAGTGTCATCAAATGTAGAATTCAAAACAGGCAAACTGTCACCCCAGGAAGGTGGAAATGAACACTGTGGTGTCCAGGTTGAGAGTGGCATGCCACCAGTGATCAGGGAAGTACAGCACCTGCTGACAGACGGAAATGTAAGACACAACAGCCATAAGTCGCAGCAGCCCTTACAAAAAGACAGTGAAAGAGTACCCCAGGGCAGTTCTAGTCACACTATCATCGCTCACTTCATCAAACAAAAAGCAGTCCTGAAAGTGAAATTCCTGTGGTATAAATGCAGCTCTCTGACCTCCCCAGGTCGGATGGTGCACTCCAAGGGTTGCTTGGCAGCGGGTAGGGTGGGGTATGTCTCAGTGACCCAGGACAGTGTGGTGTGATTGGGATGGAATTCGGGCTTGTCGTTGGGATGGTAGAGGAACCATCGCTGGGAGAAACACAAACAGGAACATTGCTATGATAAAACAGCTTCCCTGTGTGACTGTACTATAAACCATACCCCGAACTACTAAAATTACCTTTCTGCCATAGATGACCTCAGAATACCCTGGGCCATGCCAATGGAAAGGCACTCCAGTCCCTGGACCTGTGCAACAATCAGGGGATGTTAGTTACCAGCTAACTTTTGACTTAGGATATAAGAGGTTGTGATTCTGCTGCTCTGGACCCTACGGACCGGCGATTCCAAAGCTGTAGGCCCCCGCGGTCTGTGGCAGAATATAGTGTGGTGCGTGGTACCTCTCAAACAGGCTATGCCACTCTGTGAAATTGTTGTCTCCAAAAAAATAAAGGGTATCTATTAAGAACAAGAAGCAAGAATCTCAGAATTAACGTCAGCATCATCCTCTGATCGTCCCGCTGGTAAACAGGCCTCTCATCTATGCATCAAATTTTACTGACGTAAACCATGTCCATTTGGCTACTCGGTTGCCATTTGCCGCTGTGACATCATCAAAGCGGCTTAGTAGCAGAAGAAAAAAAACAGATACGGACCACTTCCTAGTGCGCTGACAGACTGAGGTTTCAGCAGGTGCTCCACAAATTCCTGGAATGGAACGTCCACTGTGAAAGGAGGCTTGAGATCAGACCAGGCACCTCAGGAGGTATGTTCACCAAACCTAGTATTAGATGGGACCTCAGACTAAGAGAACAAATGCTGAACGACGACAAACATGGGACACAGACATCAGCATTGTAGCTGCAATTGCATACTTTGAGGCAAGTATGTGAAATAATGCAGTCTTCAGAGTAATGCTGGGGTATACTTAACAACACGTCTGAACTAGCCATAGTCCAATCACCACTGAACACATCATCCGAGGTAAATAATAACCTACTCAAAAAGACTTAAAAAGATGTGTAGTTCACCTTACCAACAGAAGGGGGTGAACAGTGATTTTGCACAATTTGGGTATTTCACTCCAAAGTTTCTGGTGATTTCTTGGCATGAATTTTTATTATTATGAATAGATATGGATATCCAAAAAATGAGAAATCTTGACAACTCCTGAAGTTGGGTTTTCAGTTTTCTCCAGTCAGAATTCTATTTTAACTATAGGATGTGTTAAACCCGCTTTCTGGAATTAGTCCATGAACAAACCAAACTAAAGAAAACAAACACTTGATCCAGACGATCAGGGGAACCAAAACTAAAATAACTAATGAAACAGGTGAAACACACAAGGGCATTCAGGTCAAAGGCTGACTTGATAAACTCAACAGGGAAACGAGAGAACATGGGCACACAGAAAACCCCGGTCAGTATTTGGGGGATCCAGAGCACTGGTGTAGATGTTGGCTTAAGTATGTTTGTGGCTAATGAGAACAAGTAATGAATCAGCTAGTGAGTGCTGGCTCACATAGCACAGCAGGCAAAAACCAAATGCAGGATTAGCCTGTTGGGGAGTGTGTCTAACAAAACATTTTGGTGCCTCTTTCACGCACCTTTGTGGTAAGAATAGGTGTTAGCTGTACTTAGTCTGACCAGCCGCTCCCCAAACTCCTGCAGCAGGCGGTCCTTTGAGCACAACAGCTGGAACTCCTGAGAAGGAAAACAGGCCACAGTAACTCAGTCAGGATGACACAGGTTCTCGCTTTCTTGCTGTCCCTCCTAGCATCAATGATGGGCTACAGTCCAAAGATGAAGAGCTGTGACTTAACCACAGTCCTGCAGTGGTGTCTGAACAGATAAAGTCATTTATCATGTCGAATGTGTCAGCGTGCTCTTACCTTGTTATCGGACAACCCCCTGATAATTACCGGTTTGGTGTAGGCATACCTGATAAAAACAAGGTCAGTGATGCTTCACTGAAATAAAACTTGAACCAAATCAATGGCAGCTATCAACCCGCACACTGTTCAGTGAGCACCTACCCCTGGATAAACTGCTGAAAGGTCAGCGAAGAGTCCCAGATCTCAATAGTACAAGGACCCTCATCAGTCAAACTGGAACTGGCATGTATGGACCTGTTCATTAGAGATTAACAAATCACCATGTGTGCCATACCTACATCACAAGACAGATACTGGCTAGATGTGCGGAGACTGCAAGCAGTCTACACGATTTGTGGAGCTATAAGCCTGACAGATGCAGCAAGATACCTGCAAGATAAAGCATCTTACCAGCCTCCATCCTTGCCTGAGACTTTGTCCCAAACATCTGGACACTCCTCTGTAGCAGTTATCCAAGCCAAAATGAAATAAACTACAAAAATCCCAGCATTACATTCCATTTTTAAGCCAATATGACACAATTACGTATAGTCGAATTCGTGCTGTATAAATGGTTTTAACTGTTCGTACGTAGTCGGTATTACTAGGATGAATATTTGACCGGTTAGTTCCTGTCACCGGCAGCCAGTTGCTTCGTTTTACGTCAAACTGGATGACCCATCGGTGTGAGTCTAAACCAATAGCGTGAAGACACAGCGCCAACGGTGTAGCGTGCGATGATTAAAACAACTAACGACGCCGCCATCTGCGTGGCTGCAGTGTCTTATGGGATATGAAGTCTTTGAAAAGCAGAGACTGCATAATTAATATTCCATTTCTCAGAAGCATATTTTCAGTCTCACTGTATTACCAGTAAAAATATTCCCTAGAAACTAATCAACGCACAGATTCACTACTGATTAATTTGAATAGCCACACAAAGCGATAAAACTTTTGCTACTGAATTTATGCTTCATTGCAAAGTAGACGGAGAAACGAGGAAGACTGAGAGTTGACATATTAAAGTGAGGCTAAACATACGTGCTCTTTCCCCCGGACATGTCCTCGTATTGGGACCCCCCCAGGCCGCACCTTCCACCCCCCGCAGGTGTCCGTCTGCCCCACGTCCCCAAAATATGGTCACCCTACATATTTGTCCTGTTTTTCTTCTCTCCAGTATGGTAACCGAAAAACCGTCCTGTAATTCCATATGATTTAGATCAATTTAACAGGTCATTTTTGTAGACAATAAAAAAAAAAAACAGGCGATTATGTAAGTTAAGATACAGTCAAAAGGTGTTACCATTAAATAGTCACAGTAATCAGAATCAGAATCAGAATATCTTTATTGTCATTGTAACGGGTACAACGAAATTAAGTGCAGTCCCTGTGTCA
>JAACJT020000037.1:4307559-4322265 GCA_009936485.2 Gymnarchus niloticus
GCAGATTTTCGGAGAGGGGTGTATGCAGGAATCAGCAGCAGTGACATGTGGTCAGACTGAGCCAGGTGCGGAAGTTGCACGTTGTGTCTGTAATATATTTACCGTGTGAGTACACCGTGTACCGTACAGCCCTGTCTGTCTGTCTGTCTGTCTGTCCGTCTGTCCGTCCCTGGATGTACAGCATCGCCTGGAAGCCACATGTCAGTGCGACAGGCTAAATATAAAACAGGTAACCTTTCATCTGGTCACCGTAGGGCTGCTGCCTGCCCAGTACGTCTCTGTACGGTGTTGATGGGACGAAAACATATTTGAAATTGCATGTATGAAAAGGTTTCTATGACAAATCTTTATTTCCACGTTGTAGTAACTTGCCTACACATAATCATTTCAGTGAGGTTATTCTGTGATGTTACAAGGCGTACCCCTGCCACCAGACACAGCTGGCCCCGTCTGAACAATTAAACCTGGATTCAACCATTAAATCGCTGAACGCTTTATCCTGTGCCTGGAATGAGAACTAAGAAGGCAACACAGAATAATTCATCACGTTTCTTACTGCCAGTGTCCTAAAGTTCAAGTTTTATCGTCCCGTCTTCCGGGGAGCACAGTGAAAAGGCGACAGGCCATGGGGCAGATTTTGAAAGATCGACTGTATTCGTTGAACGAACTCAAAATAATCTATTCATTGGAAAGAATTATGATTTCCATCTCTAATGCCTATCATCGAGGTGACTCGTGTCTACGTCCGATAAGTTATAACTCTACCACTCCATCTTGTCACGCACGTCTTGTGATGCATGTTCTTAGGAACCATTGAAATGTGCGCACTGTTCACTCCGGACGACTTTAGCAGTCGGACCCGAGTCTTCTGACTGCGCCTCTTTAATGCCCGTCCGATGTTGATTAAAGTGACCTGTGTGCTTCATTTACGGGCGATGTTTTAGTGTTACCTAACGTAGAAAGATTCGAATTTTATAATTTTTTAACGTTAGTAATTTTTTTTTTTTTACTGTGCGTCTATCTGTTCATTTGCGTACATCAAGAAGCAGGAATCACGAGAATAAAGTTATGATTTTGATCTTTAAATTGGAACTAAACCGTTTTTGTCATTTCCTTTATCCACACGGACTCTCAATAGCAGGCCGTAAGTAGCCGCCTTTTGTCCTCGATATGGACCCAGACAGCGCAGAAGAGGCTCTTTCCGAATTTAGGGAGCGGCAGGTCGGAGGCTGGGGCCTCCTGCAGTTGACAGCTGGCACTGCCGCGGCTCTTTATGCCGTGTGGGCAGGGCTGATCATGCCAGGCTTTCGGAGGGTCCCCCTAAAGTTACAGGTGAGATACCCAGTGCTGTGCAAAAATCTCCTCACGTCACCCCGTGATTTAGTTACCCTCCAACATACCCACATAACTGTGGACCACAGCTAGTAGTGCATTTTGTTTGACTAGCTAATGCCTCATAAAGTCAATTAACTACCTAAGATTACACGTTAAGTGAGCCAATGGTGAAAATATTGAAAAAAAATATATGGAGTGATAGGGATGCTGTCTAGGGGAGGTTTGGGAGGACTTACGTGGTTCCAGCCATCCAAGCAGGTAACAGTAATACAGTATAGTGGAGTAGAAATTCTCTCTACTACTTTTTGTATTATTGTCTATATTCAGCTGTTAAATAGTTTTATTTCTGAGCAAATACACAGTTACCGCTTAAACATGTTGTTTTCTCACTGCACTGTTTGTAATGGTGCAGCAGAGGTATTTGCTCTGCTCATTTGTGTTGAGTGCTATGCCTTCTTCCTGCAGGTGCCATATCTCCCAGCCAGCAGAACTCAAGTGAACAACGTAATGGCTCAGTTGCAAGGCCGTTTAGGGAGCCTTGCTGATTTAGGCTCAGGAGATGGTAGGATTGTGAGTACTACAGGTGTTTCTGAATTTCCGACCCGCTCTCTAACCCATACTCGGCCCAGAGCAGCCATGGGTTATAAACAGGGTAGGGAGGGTAGCCCTCTTTCTGTTAGTAACTTATCAGAATGCAGACTAAACTGAGCCCTTACAAAGTGCATACTGGTGTTCCTCTTGCACAAGGTTCTGGAAGCGTATCAACAAGGTTTTCATCCAGCAGTGGGTTATGAGCTAAATCCCTGGTTGGTTCGCCTGGCCAGCTTTCATGCCTGGAGAGCAGGGTATTATGGAAAGGTCTCTTATTTGCAGAAAGACTTTTGGAAGGTATGTACTATTAATGAACCCTATACTAGTTCTGCATTCAGACAGCGAACCATAAACTTGATACCTTGTTCTTACCTTTAGGTTAACTTGGCTCATTGCAAGAACGTCACTGTGTTCTTGGCTCCAAGTGTGGTAAGTTGAAATGAGCTGTAAATGGGGAATTCTTCCCTAATGATACACAGGCTTTATGTGCGGTGGCCTTACTGCTCTATCCCTGCAGCTGCCCCAACTCCAGCAGAAGCTGTTGGCAGAACTGCCGGACGATGCTCTGGTGGTATCAGGTCGCTTCCCCTTACCTGACTGGAAGGCTTCCCGGGTGGTGGGAGAGGGTGTAGACTGTACCTGGGCCTACTGCATCCAGGCCCAGCGGCAGCACCTTATCTTTAAGTAGCTTGAACCTTTGAAGCGGAACAAAACTGGCTGCAGAAGAGCAGGATCAGACTCTGACTTCACTTGTTCTCAGTTTTTTTTATAAAAAAAAAAAAAAAAAAAAGTTGCATTTATCAAGACCAGGCCAGCTGCTGCACTCTAGGCTTTTATAACTATATTTTAGTGTATTTATCTAATTAATCATTTTGAGCAGTGCTGTGCACTGATTCTCAGTCAAAGTGTGACTGAAATCTCAATAACAGAACCAGTTTCAACAAAGTGAGATGACTATTTCGTGTTTTTATTGTATTTAAACCAGTTTGTTGCTTGCATTTCAAGCTGTCTCTTTGCCTTGGTGTTAGTATCTACAAATTGACGTTTTGCTACTTATTTACTCTCACATTTTAAATGAAACCCAGTGTCTTTGGCTGCAGGAGAACAGAAATCATCAAATTGAGACAACATGGCAAAAGTGTTTGCTTTTATCTTTTAATTTTTTAAATTAAAAATATTATTGTCTCGTTTTCATTTAATAGTGTTATATTCCCCCCTCACTACTCTTTGTTTCTGCAGTTTTGATTCAAGTTATTCATAATGTCAATCAATATCACTAACAGGTGATACTCAGATGATCTGTGTACTCAGTACAGTGCCTATGGAATCTGTGTGCCTCGAATGATCCCCATTTGACCTGCATCCTTTCCTGGGAATCCCTCTCCTCTTATACCACGCTACAAGCTAAGACTATTACACATTGTCATAAATCTATGGGTCAGTGAGCAGTAACAATTATGGATGTAAAAGTGAGTCGTTTATTTTATTTTTTTTTTACTGAAATGTCTGGTTAAATTTGGGATTGTCATATACACCTTATAGAACCACTAAGGCTATGACAAACGGCACAGACAGATATTTAAACATTTACATGAACTTACCATTTTAAAATCCTTTCCATATAAAGGTACCTAGATTAATTTCTTCATATCAGTTAGCAATGACTATTTTTAGTCAAAGTGGCAAAACATGAACTGGCAGGATATCCCTGAGATACTTTGTGCTTTAAGGTTTTATATACACAAACCATGAACCATAAGTGAAATCCTGCCTTTCAGAGGAATATGAAAATGGGGGAATGTTTAGAAAATGGTAATATTTCAACATTACATGTCCTCATAAGGCAACAACTCTAGAAGCTTGGCACAATAAGAGGATGGTTTTCTTATCATCAGGCCTGGTGGTCACTAGTGATCCTTGCCTGTGGGGTATCTAGTACTTTATCAGTCACATGGGGGGCTTATTATTTCTCCCTTCCTTGGACTCAGTCCCCCTGTTGAACCTCCACAGCTTCCTCCACCTCATCTTCCTCACCTCCACTGTCTTGTCTTTGGTCCAAGCTAAGTGGCAGCCCCACTGACAGCCGTAGAGCATCCAGGCTGCGCTGGCTCACATAGAAGGTCACACTGAGGTTGGGTAGACGCCTCTGCATTTCCTCCACCATATGGTAAGCCTGTGCATCACAAAGCTGGTATAGGCACCATCTACACACTAGTACTAGTATGTAGTAAACTCTATCCAAGCCATACTGGCTGGGTAAATGCTTTACCTCCTGGAAGTTGCTCTGCTGACAGTGATGTTCCACCAGAAAACCACAGGCATCACCAACACGCACAGCAGGGTCCAGATCCTCCTCCTCCAGCAAGGCCTCGCAGATCTTCACTGCTTCCACAGGATCCTCCTCGTACAACCTGAGAGCAGAGGAAGGACACAAAAAGTGTCTGTCACAAGCTCTTAGCCAAGCATGTATTTCTGAGAGAGCGCAGACACGGGTGTCAAGTTCACCTGCGTGCCTGGACAAAGCGTTTCACCAGATTGATCCTGCGTTGCATCCGAGCCAGTCGACTCTGTTGTTCCTCCAGGCCGTGCATTTTAGCTTTGGCCAGGCACTTGTAGGCCTCTGTTAGGGCACCCAGGGACTTCTCATAGTTCTGATAATCATCAATCTCTACCTGATAGGTCAAATCATACTAGTTATTTAAATAGTAACATTTATAAGCTTCAGACTCCAGGAGGGGAGAAAAAAAAGAAACACACACACAAAAACACTTAACATTGACCTGGGCACAGGCCTCATAGAATCCCGAGAGCAGATCCAGAGCTCTTCCTTTGGTATAGAAGTAGATGATATTTTTCATGATCTCAGGCTCTTTGCGCCAGTCTAGAGACTGTAGATAGTTGGCAGCCATGATGTAGATCTCCTTTTGCCTGGAGACGCCAGCGAAAAATATAATCTTCTCTGTATCACCAGATTTCAGAAGGGCTTTCATAGCCTGTGAGACAAAACATCTGTCACCTTTACAACTACTAGCTGAACATAAGGTAAACAAGTGTTCACAGCGTAGTTTTACCTTCAGTGCTTGAGTTCCAAGCTTTAAGCTTCACTGACCTTAAGCTTGTTACCGGCTTGGGTGTATTTCTTGGTGGCTAGGTGGTAATTGCCCTGGCGCATGCAGCAATCTGCAATCCTTTCCAGCAAATCTCGCCGTGCCTCTTCAGCTAATCCATTGGCGCCATTCGATATGGTCATGCTCTCAGCAAACTCCTCACTGATAGTTAGATTCTGGTCCAGGCAGAGCTGCAAAGCCTCATGATACTGGAACACAGACATAAGGTAGCAGAGTCAGTTCCTTGACATTGACCACTCTTGTGAGATATGAAAGTTCGTTGAAGGTTTAAACAAGTCTACATACCAAATCAACCCCCACTGTGAAACTGACATGACCATTCCATATAAATGACTCAGGTGACACACGATAAAACACAAAGCTGAACTACATAAGCAAGATAATGGGTGTGAACTAGATTCTTCCTGAATTTCTAGTTGTACAAATTTTACAGCATGTAACTTTAAGACTGTTCAGACGTAGCTCACTTTCTTGGCAGCCACCAGTAGCTGCACAGCCTTTTGGTACTGGCCGTGCTTCATGAAGAAATCGGAGCAGCGTGCCAGCAGAGTTGGGTCCGAGTTCTCATCTAGGTCCTCAGCAATCAACTGCAGCGCTCCGAACTGCTGGGTAGCGAAGGCTAACTCCAAAGCCTTAGAGAAGTGGCCGGCCTGGGAGATAATAGGTATAATGATTTAATATAGTATGCTAAACTATACTGCCTTAGGGTTACAGAGCTCGATTCAACTCCTTACTGGGGAATACCTTGTGATACAGCATCACGGCCCGGTCCATGTGAATACCCTTGTCCTCGTAGTAACAGGCTGCTTCCATCATGTCTTCAGGGTTACTCAGTAAAGCCAGGTTCATCAGCTGGTCATCCAGGCCGTATTCCTGCAGGAAGAGCCACATCATCACTGAGACAGCGCCTCTGGGTATTGTACGACCTGGTTACTCCTAGGGTCCAAACTCACCTTACACAGGCGGATGGCATTATTGTAGGCTTGTGCTCTAGTATAGAAATGCACAGACTGCTTGATGTCCTCTTGGCTCTCGTACTGTCGGGCCAGGTGGTAGGAAGCTGCACGGTTTCCCGTTTCATTCGCAATCTCTGCTGCCTACACCCAAAGCACAGTCATCATTCCACATAAACAGACCCAAACTACTCATGGTGATAAAAATGTGGCACACGTCACGGTGGGTGGCAGTGACAGACCAATCGGAGGCTCTGTCCCGGGGAAGCCTGTCCAAGCCCATCCCTCCTCAACTGCCCCTGTGGCTTCGGCCACCCAAGACTGGGACTGAGCTGCACCTTCCACATGGCTCCTGTCACTTATCTTTGTAAATAAACCTCCACTCTCTGGCTTTGCCTGGCCCACAACTCATGCCACACATTCTCAGACAACTCATCTTAGATACAAATCTTGCACACTAATTTGCAGGTCTGGGAAGATCTGCTACCTTCTGTAGGTTCCCCAGGTAACAGTAAACCCGCACCAGGGACAGAGAGTCTTCAGCGTAGTCATAGTAGCGCAGAGCCGACTCCAAGTCCGACTGACTCTCCAGATACTGGGCCCACCACTTATAAAGGCTCCTGTTTCACAAAAGCAGGGAACAGTGCTGAACAGTTATTCCACCTGTCATATAAATCCACCCGTCATATAAATCCACCCATTCATCTTCCATGGTTATAACGTTCAGGGTTGCGGGGGCCCTGGGGCCTATACATCCCAGGCAGCATAGGACACACCGACAGAGCAGAAGTTGAATTTGAACCCCTTTGCCTGGAGGTGTGATGCAATAGTACTATTTACTGTTACTGCACACCACCTGTATTATCATATGAAAACATATTTGGATCATATTTACAGTTGTACAATTTTTTACAGACAAGAAAATCTGCACAATACTTGTGCAAAGGGATGGCAAGGTGGCTCTGTGCATATGCAAATTCTCCCCATGTGACATCGTTAGTCGTTTCCACCTGCAGCCCAAACATGTGCTGGTAAACGGGTGTTGCTATTTTGTCCATAGTGTGTGTGTGTGTGTGTGTGTGTGCCCTGTTCTTGTTTTATGGAAGAAGGCACATTGAAATATGCTCTAGATTCAATTCTGCTATAGTTTAAGTTGCTTAGCAACGATGTCATGACTCCCGTTCACATGCTGTCTTTTCTGTCAATCAGTGCTGTAAACACAGTTTTGCAGATGATCACCTCTACTAGCTGCCTGACTGTCACAGGTCTACCTCATGGTTGTGTGAATCTTGTGCCTCTCTATTATATTCTGCTTAAGTTTTCCAAATGTGCTTAATTATTAATGCTAAACTCACAGATCATCAGGTACAAGAGTAAAGAAATTGGACCCACATATGGATAATCCAGCATACCAACAAGGCTGTCTGCCTTGAGCTGCCCATGCGACTAAATCTTCTATTTAGGGGCAGAACTCACTTTTCCTTCATTTTGTTGACGTAAATTTCCAGTGACACAACATCCTCAAGTAGCATCCGGGGAACTTCAAACTTGTAGGTGTCAGACTTTTCATAGCTGAGAAACAAAGGGAAACATTTCAGTGCTAAACTAGTAGTAATCCGTTCAGTAAAATGGCCAATGAAGACAGACTGCAAAAGAACTACTAAAGCAGAGAAGTTCTGGTATCAAGCTCTAGAGGCTCATGGCAGACAGGAGGCCAAGGCTCCTTACTATACACGGGCCAGTGCACGATCCCCCATGGCCTCCAGATGCTTGGCATAGCTGTAGTATGTCGTGCGTAGATGTACGCGGTCGTGTGTCTCCGCTGTTTCCAGAGCCTGCTGCCACTGCCCCCCCGCTTGGTAGAAGCTGTTCAGCAGGTCATAGCGTTGACAGCTTTGGTACAGGCATTCTGCATCCTCCTGGTGACAGCAGACCAGGACTCAGTATCACATAGTTAGCAGCTGAATGCCTGTGTGTGTGTCTGTCTCTCTCACCAGCATTCCCAGCTGAGTGGCCAGCACAGCCACCTGGGCCTCCTTCTCTGGAAGAGCCTGGGCCTCCCTTAGTGCCCGTGATGCCCTTGCATGCCCCATGTTACCCAGGCAGACCCTTGCCACGTCCAGGCGCTGGCTTTTCACACACATGCGTGCCAAGTTCTCCCAGACTCCAGCACTGGAGATCAAAACAAAAGACACTGAGAAACAAGAACAAACTAAGCAGCCACTCATGTTAAACTACATTAATCATAAAAAATGGGTTAACCACTGGTTTATGTTGAACCACATTAAATAATAATCAGCACTTCATTCACCCCCATGGGGAAATTTGCAGTTCTTGTGTTTTCACATCTCACTCTCCAGATTGAGAGCCGAGGGTCAGTGCACAAGGTCAGCCAGTGTCCAGCGCCCATGGAGCAACTCAGGTTAAGGGCCTCTGCTCAAGGCCCCAGTGGTGATATGGACACTCTTGCTGGCTCCAGGACTTGAACCTGCGACCTTTCAATCACAGGCACAGACACCTAACCCCAAATGGGAGCCATGACGCATCTTTCCGGCTCTTGATGTAGACATATTAAGTCGTTCTCACCTCTTAATGAGTCTGATAGACTTGAAGGCTTCATCCATGTCCCCGATGGTCAAATTGAAACTAAAGTTGAGCATGGCATCACGTGTGGGTTTGTCACAGTCCTCCAATCCAACAAAGTCTCTAAATACTCTTCTGGAGACCATGTGCTGCCCAAATGGACTCTCGCTGTCTACTGCTGCTTCTCCAGGCTGAACAGGGAGATGACACCATCTTGTAAGGTGGAGAACGTTAGGTTATGAGCAGGATAATAGTATACATATATAATCAGTTATTAAGCCCGGAAGCAGCAGTGACTGGGAACATCTGGATGCCAACACAGAAAGGCCCAAGGCTTCAGCAGTGCTGCATGGAGATACTTACATCTGGGAGGAAGTCTGAACCCCTCCGAAACAACAACTGGAATGAGGGCATGTGCAAGTGAGCTCACCAGCAGTGATGGACAGAGAGAAGGAGATAGTGAGCAACAAAAGCAATAGAGATGACAGATGCAGAAAATTCACAAGCGATAAAAGTAGCAAACCTGAAACAAGCAGGAAGGGTGAACCACCCCAGGCAGAAGATATGGCAGAGCGATTAACAGGTTCAAATGATGTGGGAGTGCAGGGAAGGCCCCAGAGACGGGCTGGGTTAGGCCTACCCAACTCACCTTGCATGTAAAGTAATAAAAAGGCACATCCAGTGCAAGAAGGGCCTCTGTCCCAGCTGGCCTGGGGTAGGAGTCCTGCAGCAGTAGTCCATGTTCCTGGGTGCAGAAGAATGACACAAGCAGCACGTCTGCCTAGTAGGCAGAAAACACACACACACACACACACACACACACACACACACACACACACACACACACACACCTTAATTTTTTTTACATTGTGCATACAATTATCACAAATAATCTAGACTGAATAATGAAGTATGATTTATCCAAAATACATATTGCGACCTTTGTAAAGCCTGCTTTTCAAGGCCTTGAAAATGACAGGATTATGTGAAAATGGTCTATAATAGTTTTACTTCACCAAAACTGACTGGTATGTACTGAACAAATGTGAGGGAGTAAAACATGCTTTTAAAATTGTCAGTGTGCAGCATTTGGAACTTTACGCTGACTGAAGGACACTCGCCTCACACGCACTGACAAGCTATGGGCAATTTACAGACATGTTTTCGGACTACAGGAGGAAACCTGAGGAACACGTGGAGAACTTCCAAACCTTACACACGCAGAGCAAGCGTGGGATTCAAACCCCAGTCCTGGAGATGTGAGGAACCACTGCTCCCCACTGAGCTACCATGCAGCCCTTCTCAGTAAAATAACACCACAGAATCTGCTAAAGTACAAATGGTCCCTCTAGAGTTAGACCACCAATGTTTAAAAGAGAACTGAGTGAGTTAGATGAGCCAGACTTGCCTCCTCTGGACAGGTCGGTGTTGAACTGTGTGAGCTGATGGCCTTTAGCACTGTCTCGCATGCAAACAGTCGTGGATCATTTTCATCCCAATACTGGGAGATTGGGCAGCGGCCACACAGCTCTGTGACCTGGGGCTTGTTTCTACAGCACGAAAAGAGTTTGAGCTCAGGGATAACATTGACTGTACACAGTCACAGAATCATCTGCTGCTGAGCAGAACTATTGTGAAGAAGGCCACAATTCACAAGCTCAGTGTATCTGCTTTTACAGTTTCACCATTTTAGGTGTAAACACTCTACTTCTCTGCATCCTCTGCATGCAAACCACAACTCAGTGGGCTTCCAGTGAAGAAGTCAAAGTGAGACAGAGCGTCCATCTCCACGTCGTACAGGTAGACTCTGTGATCGGGCCTCCCATTGACCTAAGAGTGCACAGTATAGCATGGGTGGGGAACGCAGGAATACATTGACTACAACACAATGTTTGCACAGCCTGACACACTCAGGTGACACACTGACCTGGCTGATCAGTATGCTGACTTGGCTGCCATCTGCATTGCATTTCACAGAGCGAATGGCTCCCAGATTTGGAATTAAGGCCCTTAAGTTCTTAGCCGCACACAGTGGCTTAGCCTCCCTGGTAAAGAAAACGGATAAACACGCAGCCAGCTCAAAGCGAGGTATAATAATAATAATATTAATAATGAGAATGGTCACATCGTAAGGTGATTGTATGAAGTAACAAACCTGCGGGACAAGTCAAAGACCCTAAAGTGTGCAGCGTCTGTGCCGACAACCAGGAAGGACTGACACACACTGAGGAGAACGGGGTTTCCCTCCACTTCTGAGAATACCAGCAGCTGCTTCACTGTCCCCTGTAGAGGAGGTCAGAGTGGTTGTCGTAGACACAGCCAGACAGGCTGAAACAGCCAGACAGAGACGCTGAGCTACTCACCTGTACTGTCCGAACCTGAACCCTCCTGGGCTCCACAGTGTAAATATTACCATGGTGCATGACCAGGACATGGGATTCACAGGGGAAGGAGCCTGAAGGCGACACAGGTAAGGGAGAAAAACATGGCAAGAAATTAGCAAAACTTAGCAGAAACTGCAGGTAATCAGTAAGGAGATTCATGGCATTTATGTTCAAAACTCAGCTCCAAATTGCAGAAAATCTTCCCTACCTGAGCTACTAAAAGCAGAGCCTGCTGGCTCATACACAGTTACTTGTCCCCCATTCCACACAGCAACCATGTCCTGGAGCAGGAATGGCATGCATACAGAGAACGAAATGACGCACGAGGGACATATACCCACAGTAAAGTAACAAAACATGCTGGACTATTGACCCAAGAGGGCTAGCACAGACCTTGGAGACACGTACACCTTTGATGTGTGTGTCGCAGCGCAGACTGAGCCGGCTCCCGCTGCCGAAGTAGGAGACACTCAGCTGATTGGGTGAGAGCTGCACTGCTGCCACCTGCTGTCTGTAGTCTGCGGACACGACGTGCTCAGAGAGGATGAGCACGCTACTCAAACTACGGGCCGCCAGCAGGTTCAGACTGGAGCCCCACTGAGACGAAGAGCATCAGTGAGAGAAACAGGCACATATTCACACTGACAACAGGATGTCAGCTGACATCAGCATTTCCCTCCTACCTGCAGCTGGATGACATTTCCTTCAACTTCAATCGGTGTCTGCAGTTTCCACTGGTGTGCAGACTCTGCCCTCTCTGTCTGATTGGACAAAGCCACATTCCTCCACATAGCAATGCGACCCTTGTTGGTTCCTGCTGCCACTGTATCTAGAGAACAGTTTCTCATTATGTTACTGTGATTTCATTAATATGTTTCTCGATAACGATCTGCGTACATAAACATTAAGATATTATACCTTTTCCAGAACTATATGCTACACAGTTCAGTGTTTCTCCCTTTTCAAAACCCAGATTTTCATCTAGGCTTAGCACACAGTTATCGTCTGTCTCAAGGTCCCAAACTCTAAAAAGAAAAGCAATTTTAACTTATGTGGTCATAAGACAAACAAAAAACTGTTTTTTAAATTAGATCAAGTATTCATTTTAACACATAATTCCATTACATCACAGGGAGCTCCCAGTTAAATAATATACACGTATTTCAATATTATTGTCTAAGCCTGAGCACATGACTATAACACTGGGCTGACCCACCTAACCACCTGTTCCCCTGTGGCTGTGATGAGAAGGCCATGACCTGCCCAGGCAATGTCTGCAGCCTGCCCTCCTCTCCCAGTCAGTTTTACCTTAAGACACACACACACACACACACACACACACACACACACACACACACACACACACAATGTGTTGATATAAAGCAGGGTTCTTCTTATTTTCATTCACTGCAAGGTTGGGGCCATTCAGGAATTGAATTGAGTATGCAAGATAAATTGCAGTTCACTGCCTAGAGTCAGAATTTAATCTGGAATGAATTTCATTGAATTTAACTTCCTAACATTCCAATCTAATTCTGCTTCCTGTAGGGGTAATTCCAATTTAAACTCCAACTCCATGTGATTATTTGCATAGATTAATCTTAACAGGAAAGCACCTTCATGATCTCTTGGGCTTCCCCTTCTGGTCCCACTCTGTACTGAGAGAGTAGAAGCGTTTCTGTGATGACAGCCAGTATCCCACGCCTGTCAAGGTACAGCAGCTTCTGCACAGGACTCTCCACACTCAGCACAGGACTGATCCTGCCGTTATCATCTCCATAGTGAACAAAACCTGCAAGACACACACACACAGAGAGAGAGAGAGAGAGAGAGAGAGCGAGAAACACATACCATTACAGGGGAGAAGGGACAGAAACACGCAACAGGGAAAGACACACATTCACACATTCAGCTATAGGCCTTACAAGAGACACATGGGATGGGTACGAAAAACTGAACAAAGTAAAATCATATCTAACCATCATCAGTACTGACAAAAAAAGTCAGAAGCTCTTGCTGCTTGGCTGAGGCAGCCTTCCCACTCTTTCTCCAATTGAACATGTCCAGGGCATTCTCATCTCCGCTGACCGCAGCCCGAGCCAACTGTGTTACATCTCTGCAGATGGAGCAAACATTTGCTTCAGGAAACACATGCGTAAGCTACCTAGACTATGGCATTGTGAAAATCTCATGATATTTTCTCTCTAATGGCCCCTTAAGCTTTTTTGCTTTTCCAGCACTGAATTTCAGTGCCCCCCGTAAATCTGACTGACTCGGCACACAGCATAAGCACAGTCCTGCTGTTTTCCTGCTGCCAACACATCTACAGTTACTCACTCATCTGGATCTGTGGGCCGAAGAACACAGCAAGTCAAGTGTTTTCCATAGCTGTGTTTCACCAGAGGTGACCCCTGGATCCGTCCACGGGCATCAACTTTCCACAGTGCCAGGACGCCCATCTAAAATATATGCACACACAGGAAATGAACTCAAAGGAAACAGCTTCAGTTAGCTACTGTACACGTAACAAAGATTCCTGCAGTTACAGAAAAACAGGCTTAGAAACAGAAAGACACAGACCCGATCTGCAGTAAGGAGGCGACCCCCTGTACTGCTCCACTCCAGCAGGCTAATCGCAGCAGTGTGTGTGGTCGGCAGGCTGCTCTGCTCTCCTGAAGGATACATGTGCAGAGACAACTCCCCCGTCTCCCACCCCACTGCCAGTACGGCTTTGTGGGGGTGCCAGTGCAACGCCGTGACTGGGAACGGACGCTCAACATGACAGCTGGAAAAAGACTCTCCCTGTGTGATGTCCAAACACAGCCATACTCTGCTAAGCATTTCTGAGGAGAACTCCAGATGAACATTTACATTTTATTTATTAGGCAGATGCTTATGTCCAAAGCAACATACTGCAAGGCAGATACGGTACATCATAGCATACAGCAATTGAGGAGCTACCAAAAGTATACATGCAACTAGGCTGAGGATCCCATGAAGTGAACGTTCGGACTGGAGAAAGTTATACAAACAAGGAAAACTGAGCTGAAGGGATTACAATCAAGAACCAAGACTAGGGTCATCGTAGGTCAGCACAAAACTTAAGAGCTTGATCAATAGATTTCCTTGAGCAAATCCAGCAAAGCACAGCCCAGCGTTACAACTGAGGCCAACGTCCACTGACGTGCAGCTCACCTGCTGCAGGTATAGATCAGTGGCACCTCCTGTGGCTGGGCTGAAGGAGGACACCGCTAACACAGGCTGTGTGGGGTGCCAGGCAATCTGACACGGGTCCGCTGTCTCAATTCGGTGGTCAAAGTACACTGCCATGCCTAGCGAACGATTCTGAAAAACAGATGCACTTAGTTGAATTATAATCATTATAATAATAATTATTGTGGGGGCTGGCAAATTCACTGCTGCGACTCCGGTGTTTTTACTTTAAAAACCCCTACATTATAATATTATAATAATATAGTTAACTTCTCTTCTCTAACTCTCTTCTCTAACTTCTCTAACTTCTCTTAAGTAGAAGAGTTAATGTAAAAGCGATAATCGCTAAGGAAGCGGAGAAAGAGAACAAATGCAACAAGCCATCGTACATCGTAAAGTTCGAGAGTCAAATTTGTGTTTGAAGATCATGGTGATTAAACACAAGAAGGACGATGGAGATCCGAGGAGAACCTCAGAAACAGGCTGAACACCTTATTAAGGTAAGAAGGACGATGGAGA
>JAACJT020000037.1:4325691-4342356 GCA_009936485.2 Gymnarchus niloticus
TTTCTCTTTCCCTTTCGGATTCCCTCAGACCTTCGGCAGCAGAGCCCCCCGGTCTCGTCCCCCCGCGGTGGCGCGTTACCATGGCAACGGGGGGGGGGGGGGGGGGGGGTAGGCAGGCTGTAATATTCCTCTTAGTACAATTACATTAGTGATTTAAGCTCAGAAATGGGGCTAATTTTGGGATTCACTTTGGGTGGCGCTAAAACGATCCAGTCGATTAGAGAGACCGCTGGTGTACACATTTATCTTTAAAGGATGTTTGGATTTGAACAAACTGCATCAATTTCCGTATTTCTTATTACATTTAATGAGAAAGGAAACGTGACACGTCCTACAGTAGCATGGATGTGTTTAGCTTACTATCTTTTTTGGAACATGAGCTACAGATGAACCCTTTTTATAGTGTCAATTGCAGACGATGGTAAACTGCCCACATAACCCAGGAATGTGGTACAACTCATTAGATCCTCACGCCATGACCTTAGCTTATGTTGTACAACACATCTCAGTAGAATGGCTTTTCTGAGCTCAGTATGGTGATGGGGAAGAGATCTGTTGGACCCTAGCAGGAAGACAAAGTTAAATTTAAAAAAAATAAATGCATAAGCACAATAAAAGCACTGGAATTTCCATCCAGAGATCTAACACTCCCAGATCTTTAGCAGCCTTCTCATATTTAGCATTTTTAAATCCACATGTTTAAACCCTCTTTTTTCAAAGCACTGCATAATTTTCACCACCAGCTGGCACTGGACCCTATCTGGGTAAACGGCTGTTGGGTTTGTACCCGTAACAGAGCAACAGCAGCACCACATGAGAAGTGGTTAAATGACAACTGAAATTGCATTAGGCAATTCAAAGTCACAGTGGGGATGCTGGAGAAGATCTAATTGAAACTCCTCACTACGTCATGGACAACATTTATGATATGATTTACTATAATGTATCCTTTCAGGGTTATGGCAAGAAATCCCTTCTAAACTAGACAAAAGCAGTGAACAAGCCAAGCCATTGTGTGCTCCCCATGCTTTTATTTCAACTACAAGATCAGCCAGCATGGCTGCTGCATCAAACAACATGAATAATGAATGAATGAATAATTCTTAGTAAGGTCTTCAATTAATCCTAATAGCCACCCAAATCTCTGATTATGTTTAAACCCAAACACACTGTACAACTGGTACAACTGATTACACTAGAGAGTTGTGCTGTCATGTTGTTGTTTCAACACATGGGGAGCAACTTCATAAAAACTACACGGCCGAGCCATGGTCATAAGGCGGCAAAAGTAACTATTAAACAGTGGATGAACCAACCAGTTTTTTGTTTTTTTTTTAAATATGTAAACTCTTTTCCTTAACTGGTAACGCAAATATGCCTCAATGGCTTGGTTGCTTAAGGTCATCAATTTCCTTTAGAGAGAGAAATTTGATGTCTTGCAGAATTTTGTTAAATGGAAAATTAAAACAGTCAAAAATGTTCTACTGAACTTTGATATTCGGTCAGCTAAAATCCATTCATGCATTTCCCCAATCGAATACGTACCGTCGTAATATAGTCAGCAAACAGGACCTTAGCTCCCTGATCCTTTCTAGTTTTACTATGCCATAAGGGCAGCAAAACAGACCTGATTTTGTGCCGTCCCACTCCACTCAGACAATGACGAACTTTCTCAGAAACCTCAGTAGGGACAGAACTCACCATATGAGCCAGTGGTTCACTTATAGTCTTAGATGCTTAACACTTGTCGAGTGACACCACAGTTGACTAGAATATCAAACTAAAGGCTAAAGGAGCTGACCAAAAAAAAAAAAAAAAAATACTTCACAATACACAATAGCCACTTATTATTTGGGATGAGAAAGTGCTAATTCTTCAGTATGCTTGCCAGCTCTTATTCTCACTGATATTATTTTGCATTTTTCCCTGTTATAAATTTGACTCGCACAAACACAGCAAGCTTCAGCAGGCTTGAGAGTTGGATGGATGGGTGAAGCTCGTGTGGGAAATTCTTTACGTTATACTGAACTCTGGCTGCTCGCTTTCACCAAATTAATGAAAATCACATGGTCTAACACCAGATTACTAGGAAACTGCTGTCTGAAGTACTACTGGACTCTCGCCATAGTTTGCATTAGACCTTAATAAAAATCCCTCTTGACGTTCTTACAGCAGGCCTTCATGTGGACAGTTGTCCATTTTAAACATCGCATCTATTTAAGCAGACAGGCCCAGTATGTTTACAGAGACAAACAGCATTATTTTGGTGCAAAAAAAAAAAAGACAGACCTTTGCCTCAGGATTTAAGGGGAAGATAATAATAATAATAATATTCAATGTATGTTTTCTTTGTATTTCCATATGCAAAATACATACTCCATTTTGGGTGAGAGACTAAGCATC
Organism: Gymnarchus niloticus; assembly: GCA_009936485.2. Taxonomy (NCBI): domain Eukaryota; kingdom Metazoa; phylum Chordata; class Actinopteri; order Osteoglossiformes; family Gymnarchidae; genus Gymnarchus; species Gymnarchus niloticus. The sequence goes on from JAACJT020000037.1 coordinate 4,328,095, forward strand.
AAGACATGAGAATGCGCTGCATATCCAGCTGTATCCACTCCACATATTTTAACAGCTTAAGAGAACAAATAACTGCTCGGTATAAGCTGCCTGCCACATTGTACATTAAAACACTTAGAACTTTAATCACATACAGGGGCTCAGTTTCAATAGAAATTTTTGAAATGCCACAAATGATGTTTTTGACATGGTTCTGAAACCAGGCTATTTAGCACCACTAAGAGTCTCCATTCTCAAGTTCACTAAAACTTCTGTCTTTTAATCAGAGTCACTTCTCAGAATATTGGATTCAGTACCAAACAGTACTTGCCTGCCCATGATGACAAATGGCAGCTTACATGATCTCCAGATTTACGTCCTTCAGCCTACATGGAAAGACTGAGCCAATCACTGTCCACCTCGCAGAAGTTGCAGTAAGTTAACCAAACGGTGTCTCCATTGTTCGTACCACTCAGCAAATACCCAAGCACAACACACTACAGGTCATTTTCACAGTTCAGATCAGCTTGTGCCCTCTAATCAGGAAAAACAGACTTATTTTCTCATTAAAAACAAAAAGCATTAAGTTTTAATAAACATCCTTAATGTAAGAAAAGTGACCTGTACAAACATAGCAGATTAAAAGAGAAACATTCAAATAAAACCACTAAGTTCAAAATCACAATCCTAATACAAACCTTAAGGACCAAAAAAATAATAAAAATAAAAAAAATAAAAAGCTAAATTAACAAACTGAACTAATGAATGGGACATTGGTGTACTTTTCTCGGAATCTTGTTTACAAAACTAATCTGTATATATTCAAAGCACTTGCATTCATTAAGTATGGTTTCTTCTGAATCTGAATGGAATGATATTAACTTTCAGCGAGTGTCTCTGCCGGAGACATCAACCTGAAGACAACAAATGGACAATTGAATGAGGGCGTCCTCGTACTGACTCCTTTGTGGCCAAATCAAATGCACAGTCTTCCATTTGGCTGCATAAGAACTGGCAAGAGAAACCTGAAGAACTTCCCTGGAAGATAGAGAAACGAAAACACAAAACCCAAAGTGCAATGGGATCTACAGACACGCTGAAGGTGCTGAATGATAGCAGCCAGGGGTTTGGAAGCAGGACTGGGATAGCGTCCACGGCACTGAGTTGTGTGTGTGGGGGTCTGCTATAGCTTGACCGTCCCAGGAGGCAAACTCCCATTGCACAGCCTGTAGTACCGCAGGTCATTGACAAGCCTGTGGACACTCTGGGTAAATGAGGGAAGGTCCTGTATGGAGAAAAACAGTACAGAACGTTATAGCTGGTAGTGTGTGAAAAATCAACCAGCCATCTGAGTAAATTAGGAAAATGGAACACCAACACACGTACAAGAAACACTCCCCCCATACACACTCATTTAAATATTCTAAAAGAGTATCAAATAACAGAATCAGGTGAGGTTTATGCATACACAATCGAATGAAAGTTTTGAACTCTGATGGTCTGAATTGAATGGTCTAATTCCAGACAGCTCAATGCGTTTGCCGCACACACAAGACTTTGTTTTTTACACTTCTCACCTTTTCAAGCTGCTTACATTTGGCAGTAAAAATCACGTAAAATTCTTGCATTCTTACTATTCAACTTGATCATTTTAACTGTTTGCAAGTTTTTAAATCAGTAAACGAGCTCAAACACACACAAATACAAACTCAGTCAAATTCATCAAAGACCAAACAGAAGAAAGGTTTGATCGCAGGATGTCTTACTCGCTCCAGCTTGAAGTTGCGACCAAGAACACTGCGCTGGCTGGCATCAACACCTTGGCAACTGCTGAGGAACTCAGGCATAAACGCCGAGTAAAAGCTGTCGAAGTCCACAGATGCCATGTTGTACACGGCCAACACAATCTCATCCTGCAGCAGGTCATGGCCCTTGTGCAGTAAGACTTGCAGCAGCACGTTGATGAAGTGGAACAACATTGAGGTGCGGAACAACTTCTACAGGGGGCGACACAGAGCAGCAAGATTGATACCCAGCACACTTGCGTTAGCCATGTTCAATGAAAGAGTAACTCAGTTCTGTGGGCTGCGCCACTTATCGTATCATGCCGGCAGCCTGTAGTTCTCCAAGTGTCCACCAATAACAGCTCACCTTGTGATACAGCTTGTGCTTGCTGTTGAGAGACTCCAGGTAAGAGAGATTCTGCTTGAATATATGGATATCAGGTTGCAGGAAGGACTGGCCAAAAGCCTGGGGTCAAGTTAAGGCATGGTCATTCAATGCAGTACCAAAATCCATACTTCACAAGTTTAAACTTTGGAGCTCGGATGAAAGCATCTATGACCTCCGGCTAGTCCATTCTTAACTGCACTAGAAGTGGTCTTCAGAGTAGCTCCATTTACATTATATTCCTTTTTTCCCCACGTGGGAAAAGTTCAGAAGAATAAAAGCAAGAAATGTATGCATGCCACCTCTCAATGCAGAAATAGGTAGGGTGTTAAGTCAGGTGCGAAACAGTGCACACGCCCTCCCCCTGACCTGCATGGCTGTAATGAACTGGGCCTCATTCTCCATGGGTTCCTCAGAAACAGTTCTTTGCACACTGGCTAGCACAGAAGTCTTGAAGAAATGCCTCCAATTATGATGCAACACCTGATACAGCAGCTCAAACATTTCCGCCTTCACATCTGAGGACGACCGCTACAGGAATAAAGAAACTGGCAGTTAGGCACGAGCAATGGAAATTAGATGACACAGCAGGAAGGTCAGCAGGGCTGTACTTACTTCAGCCACAATTGGGTAGACTTGTTCAAGGCAAAGACAGATGATACTGGGCAGGAAGGGCTTAAAAGCCTGACCAGGCTCCTGAACCACCACCTGCAGGATCTTCAAGAATTTCTCCACCACCCGCCCTCCTGCACTATCCTCCTGCAGGATACTGGCTGCAAGCTGTTCTCTGTAGTTAACGATATCAGGCAATCAAAAGCTGAATGTCACTGTCACGTAACCAATTGTTTCACAGAATGTAAACAAGGTCAGACTGAAAAACAGCGAGTCCCAGCCAAGTCTAACATACTAAATGGAAAATGCTGAGGTGAAATTAATATTTAAAAAAAAAAAAAACTAATGGAAATGCTAAATCACTAGGGTTCCATGGCTTTAAGTAATAAAACTGGAAAACGAGTGCATTCTAACTTCAGACACACCCAAGGGGCTCATCTGGCAGGATGCGTTAGAGTCATACCTAGTGAACATGTTGAGGAAGGTCTGAATGATCTGCTCAGTGAAGGCCACGCCCATTTGGACCCTCAGGCCTTGGATCAGAGTGAGGAAGAAGCTCAGCATGTCGTCAGTCACATCTGCACCATTCGGGAGGACATTAGCAAAAAAGTCTGATAAAACAGCCCGTGTTTGCTTTCATCTGCTTCAAAAAGTGGTGCAATTATCATTATTATTATTATTATTATTATTATTAATAATAAAAAAACAAAACACACCGTAAACATGACAGAGAGGAAAGAACTCATCACACACCTGACTGGTGAATGTAAACAGGAAACAGGCTGAGTGACACTTGGACGGACTCCTGAAGAGACTGGTAGCAGATCTGGCGAGATTTAGTGGATTCTCCTGAAATGCTCTCCACAATGTCCCTCAGGATCCTTAGAGTCTGCTGCACATCTCCTTTCACTGCCACACAGATACATGCTCAGGACAAGCAAGCACCCCACACAAGCCCTAAAAAGGCACACTGTCCAAATCGCTTTGACTTACTGGTTCACTAACATGGAAAAGTTGCAACTGTTTGGAATCAGAATGTTTTCATGAGCCTAGGCACCACACATACTGGCAACGATGCCTCATAGGGCTGAACTCACCGTCATCCAGGCGGCGCTGTTGCAGGCTGCTCGTTCCCCGAAGCATGCGGTAGCTACGGGTGAGTGTGGCCAACAGGCTCGCGTGGTTAGCAGAGCGGGTGCCCCACTGCTGTTCACTCTCAGGCAGGTTGGGCCACGGCAGGAGCAACATGTTGGACAGGGCTCGACACACAAGCACCTGGGCCTGAATATGAGACGGCGGGAGACAGTGTTAGGGTCATGGTCACTTTAAGCTCTGATGCCCACCGATATGGAAAGCAGAGGGAAGTAGCACCATACCGTTACCTCTTGGGAGAGCCTACAGGCATGGCTGTCTGTGACTAGATTAAAGACGTTCTGCACCGCAGGGACAGTCACGAGGAATACTGGCCGCACCGTGGTGGCAACAGAGACCATGAGATGGCATGCCGACAGCAGCAGTTTCTCCGGTACCTGATGAGACACAAAAAGTGTCAAATGCCGGCTATGTCAGGGAGTTCATGTTCAGTGAGGACCAGAGGTGACTGCTGGAAAATTTGTTCATCTTGCTATCCCACTGCAAGCTATGAACATCGTACGTGCCCTTTAGGCAGGCTGGACACTGAGGATACCTTCGCACTGATGAGAGGAGCACTGGCATCCATGGCAGAGGTTATAAGGCTGACGAAGCGGCTTTGATTCTGCCTCTGAACCTCGCTGTAGAACTGTGCCAGCCAATGACAATACGCCTGAAAGGCAGCCAGGGCCTGGGCGTGCCTATGGACAGGGGAGCCAGGAGAGAGCAGTAAGTGTGCATGTGGCCTAACATGCTGGAAGCAGGAAATGAAGAACAAAAAGGGCTGGTCTCCTACACATCTATGAGATCCGGTTTGAGCACAGACGGCACGGCTGTCTCCACATCATACAGGCTGAGCTGGGAACCATAGCAGATCACCTCCACTAGCCTGCATGCAAGGAAAAAGCTACTCAATCAAGTGTAGAAAGGCTGGCAAGTTCAGTTTGTGTAACACACAAGCAAGCCCAAAGCGATCAATGCATCACGTTTGGGGAAAAACATCTATCAATATGGCACCTATGATGCGTTTAACCGGGTTGCCAATTTACATCTTAGACGACAAAGTACTTCAACACCCAACACGCACTGGCAACAGGACTGAAAGCAGACTAATAGGGTGATTTAATTCAGGATCCATCAGTCCAGCCGAAAGCACACATCCAGCACACTTACCTTTCCACTACTGTCAGGGCATCATTAAAGCGGCCAGCAAAAACATCTCCAATGAAGTACTCCGCTAGTCGGCCCACTGCCTGCAGCAGGGAGCTCAGGTCCCGCAGTGCGCAGTGCAGCCGCCGGCAGTCGTTCTCTGCTGTTATATTCAGCCTCCGAACTGCAGGGGGAGACCAAAAGGGACGCGCTTTGAATACAACATTCAGAAGACTGCATTCAACTAAAGCAATTAGCTCCATGGTGCAAAACCACTGTACTGCCACATGGCTGCAGTGCCCTGTAAATCGTGTGAAGACGCCCACCTGTGCCTGGGGTGACAATGAACTGGCGCAGTCCCAGGTACACATCCAGATTCTCCTGCAGCAACGGGAACTAAGCAGGCAAGCACACAGTCTGAGAACGTCTTTGAAAAGCAAAGCATCAGAGCAGCATTTAAATGCACTGGCAACATCTGTTGTAAGACAAGCCGGTGACAACGTACCAGTGTTGAGAAAGCATGGGAGGGCAGTAACTCCATCACCTTGGCAACCACTTCCAGACTCTGTCGCAAGTACCGCTGCCACTCTGTCTGTTGCTGTAGAAACCAAACACAAGGATGGTGGTAGAGCTGACCAGGAGGGTTATTTTTATGACAACAGAAAAACTAAGCAATGGACGAGAAGAACAGCCGTAAAGAAACACACGCAAGGCTGGGCTTACGTCATCATCTAGTGTCTCATCATCGAGCTCCTCCAGCTGAGCTTGGCTGTATCGAAACTGGACACGATGTAGCACCTCCCTCAGCAACAACACCAAGGCATCTTTATACCTACAGACAGTTAAAACCACGCTCTTTCTAAAAGTGGTCTGCTAGTGAAATGGCTCTCCACACTAACGTCTGCAGACTGCTGAAAAAACACCGAGCACAAAGTGATAGAAAGCTGATTCAACAGCAGGACATTCTATCTTTTCGATATGTAATAAAACCTGTAGCGCGCAAAGAAAAAGAGCTGATATTCACTGAGTTAAAAATCAGAAAAACGGCAAAACGCTCAAAATGTTGGTGCCAAAGGTGAAATTCTTCTGGCAGATTTTTAGTTAATGGCATTACTGATATGACAACGGGACTGTGGCTTGTGGGTGCTGGGACAGAAGCAGAGGCCTTCAGAAAGTCATGCTATAGCTGAGTGCTGAAAAGGATGTGGTAGAGGGACAGGAAGTGAGTCACTGCCAACACTCTTGTTTTCACTGCTACAGCAGCCATGCATTAACAAAAAACAGGTTGAAACAGCTAAAAGCAACAAAGTCGTCCTTTTGCTGATTTAATTTACATGAAATCTAGCAATAATTGAATGAAACAAGCTCCCCAAGCATCACATTCAGGTCAGAAAAGCAAAGGCGTGTTTGAAAGCACTAAACCTTGCTTCATATTACTTACCTGTTCAACACGCTCTCTCTGTCAGGGAGTCTGCTCCTTATCTTTGTAGTCAGGTAATCCAAAAAAATTGCCCAGATATCAAGACAGGATAAATATCCCTCGTGCGTAGGCTGCAGACACATTAAAACATGACCAAATGATTTAGCCCTTTAATATTTAACATTATATAAGAATCAACGTCACTTAAGGTCTCCTGAGCCGGACAGCAAGCTAGAGGCATTTTGTCCAGCTCTCCTGTGACAACTTTTAAAATGGTTATGGTTACCCAAATAAAGCTCAAACACACAAAAGCTGCGGAATACCTGATGAAAGGTGTATTTAAAGAGCAACTCCAAGAACTCCACAACGGGGAACTGGGTATTGGACTCTATTCGTCGAAGGTGGACACTAACAAAGAGCCGGAGGAAATCTGTGAACTTCTCCACGTAGCTGCAGACAAACACAGTAGCAGAGACAGCAAGGAATCAGCTCTCAGTCAGCACAGAAATATGAAATGTGAAGGTGGGAAAACAAGGACTGTTTAACACAAACACCCAATCAAATTTATCCAAGAAACCACTTGGCCAAAAAATTTAAATGTATAGAAAGCCAGCCAGTTGTAGTAAAAAAAAAAAAAAAAAAATATATGGAAATTGCATTGAATGCAAGTAAGAGCCCTTTAACAATTACCTAAGGAACGGGCAACCCTTGAGTCCAAATACCTGAAATACAGCAGAAAAAGAACAGGCCAGTCAAGGGCCAGTGACAGCCAGCCAGTATGATGGACAGAGCCCACCAAAAAAAGAAAAAAAAGTGTGGTTTGGACTGTCTGCATAACAAAGTAATTACGTGTGCGCATGACCGTGTCAATTAGGGCGTGCACGTTGCAGACTCCATGCGTGTTGAACCCTGTATCAGAGGAATCCAAAATATCCTCTGAAATGTACAGTAACATGGAACTGTTGGTCATAACCCTCCGTTTCCAAAGTATCTTCTGCATAAACACATTCATAATACATCCATCTACAGTCACATTGGCTTCTCCTAAACAACACTCTCAGAAACAGTAAAAAAAAAAAAATATATATATATATATATATATATCGCTGTCAGCAAAGGGGTCCGAAGAGCACAAAGATTAGGGTCAAGGCAGCGGAAGGAATCCAGAGAGCATAAACACACATTACCGAGATACAACCCAAATAACTCTCAAAGAAATGATGCAATAAGAACTCGCCGCAGAGCTTTCCAATTCCTGAACCACAAGTTATAGAATACAGACAACGCGGTGGCGTTCAACAGGGCCGAATGCTTGTATTCGGTGTTATAACCACCACTGGACATCTGGACTGACCCTGAAGCTCTTTGCTATGAGGAGGTTAGTGAGGTGCTGTTAGCAAGTAACTCTCACATGCCACCCTTTAACATCTCATCTCATCGGCTGGAAGCAGCGTTTACCAAAGCAAAGAACGGTCACCACACCCTTACCTCACAATGGCCCATCCGGAGGCAGAATTTAAATGTGCCTTTCCTGGCTGACAGCACCTAAAGCACAGTAGTGGCAGGGAGAGACACCGGACACTTGAACCTTTCCAGTGTGTTTCTGTACCTACCTCTTGTAGCCCATGGAGATTACAGGTAGGACTGGAGGGGAAGGCTTGGGGCACTAGCTGAAACCTCACGCGGGCACTAGCTGAAACCACCCTTACACCCTTGGAGCCGTGAGAGCCCAAACGGCACTGGCCTTGCCTGTGTAGAACCCTCAGAGAGCACAGCATCTGGAACCTATCCCATTCAGATCTGAACCCAGGTTGGGGTGCTTACCTCTCATCAAGCTCTTCCAGTTGGCTTCGTACAGTGTGACCATCGCTCTCCCGTGTCATCTTCTGTAGCAGGAAGAAGGTCTGGTGGAACATGCGAAGCAGATATTCCTCGAAGTCCAGTGGGACGCAGTTCTTGGACATCAGCTCATTGACGCAGGTCATGGCCAACACACCCAGTCTTGCCTGGTCTCCGGGGTCTCCATCCCGAAATGAGCTGCCATTCACCTGTGCAGAGGGAGTGGTGCTCGGTCCATTGGAGGAGGAAGAATAAACAGCCGTCCCAGACTTGACCTTGGAGTCTGTGCTGGGGCGCAAATCGCAGCCAAAGCGAGCAAAGTGAAAGATGGTGGCCAGCAATGATGGTGTAATGCTGGCAGACAAAGGGATCCAGCTGAAGAGGTGGGCTAGGCACTCCAGAGCCAGAGAGCAGAGCTGAAGGCTGTCCTGGTCCAAACGAGGTACAGGCTGAGACAAGAGCTTGGAGCAGTAGGGTCCCTGGAGGAGGCTACCCAGCAGCTCTCCTGAAGGGGCAACAGACAGGACAGGAAACACTGTCATCCTACCACTTACACGGCAAAGAACCCTGTTATTCCGAGCATACTTTTCTAAACATTCTTCAACAGGGGTCACCAAACAGATGGACACTAAGAGCCACAGTGCTAACAGATGTAAGCCTAGGGGAGTGGAGGATTGTGAAAAGTGTGGGGCTGGGGGCAGGAGAGGTTGATGTGGGCAAGACAATCACATGACCAGGGGAGGGGCGTGTAGGGGTAGTGTGAGAAAGCTGCAGTACTTTTTTTTTTTTTTTACAATGATACAGAAGAGCCATGAAAGCACACGTGAAAAGCTGCACGCGGCATGAGCCTCCTGGAGGCCACCCTGGTTCTTGACCATTTTTGATCTCATAGTTGCCCTGGTTTCACCTACCAGTGTCTCCTGACGTGGGGGAGGGAGGTGGTGTGGCAGCAATAACACTGTGCTTGTCCCAGATTGTCTGTAGAATCCCTAGAGGAGAACAGAGCAACTAGGAGGTGAAAACTCTGGGTTAGGAATATACACCTGGATATTCCACAGAAGATTCACTCAAGTACCTACAGCAGCTCACGGTCAAGTAGAAACGAGTGACTCCTGGACTAGTTAACTGTTAAATTTCATCAGTAGACAAATGTGTAGCCACAACAAGGAAGTAGCATGCTGTTGAACCATCTGTCATAACCCAACCCTTCGTGTAAGAGTGAAACGGGCACTCGGTATATCAGCATTTATCCCATGTCAGAAATACGAGACAGCTTTTGACATCTTCCACCAATCGTGTTTGACATTCAAAAACATTCTTGTATTGTAATTATTTACATATTACTGGGCCTCTCTAACATTTATTAATACTCAGTTGGTTATGAACCCTAAAACAGCCATGGTCCAATCAGCATACCAGGAAATTATACATAACTGATCATTTCATTTCTAAAAACGAAAAAAGTACTAAAGTAAACATGTACAAAAGCCAAAACGACATCATCATTCACGTTCGGCTGCTCCCATCAGGGGCCGCCACGGCGGATAAACCTTCATCTCCTCCTGCCCTCCGCATCCCGCTCTGTCACACCCACCAACTGCATGTCCTCTCTCACTACACCCATAACATAAGCCAAAACTACAAAGGTATGTAATTTTGCTTCGTTAACTTTCAGCTTTAATAATGAACAGCTTCTTAGCTATTTCCGCCAGCTAGCTTAAATATCACCAGTGGAGGTTTGGTTAAAAAAAAAAAAAAAAAAAAAAAAAAAAAACATCACACTCGGCTCCTTTTGACTCCACCCCCTTAAGTGAAATGGCATACAACTCAGCCAAAGGGGGACACGGCTCAAGTATGAGGAAGGGTTATGTGTATGGAATATTCATGTTCTTAACTACATCTAGAATGCCTTGCTATTTTTCAATACTTGTGTATTTAACATAGTACAGGTACAATTCACCTGCATCATGTGCAAATAATTATCGAAAGCAAAAGAGATAAGATATTCTCTAGTGTCAATCAAGCAGAGCACGTTTAGTAATGCAAAAAAACAGTGCAAGCTGTAAATGCAGCCATCATCACTTGAGACGGAGCGGCGGTAAGGTGGCAGGATATTTCCCGGTGACGGTGCTCAGCAAGGTGACACGGCAGGATTAATGACCTACTGCAGGCAGGGAAATCACCTGTGAGCAGGCCAAGGACAGTGGGCACCTGCTCCAGTAGCAGCTTCCGCAGCTCCTCCTTACGTGAAACACTCAGGTCCTCCCGTGGACATGCCAGCTCCTCTGATGTGGTCTTCAGCAAGACCAGGCCCAGAGGAGTCATGCTGGGGGTCTGGATGAGCTGCACACAAGGTGTTTGGCACATGTTCATACATGGAGCTCAAGCCTTTCAAGAGCTTTTACATATTTGTGCGTGAAAGGCAATGCAAACAAACTAAAGAATTAATACAAATACACAAAAATGTGTTTAAATGCTAAGCAAGCAATTACAAACCAGTGATCTCTTCTGAGCACATAGAGTCCTCCCCCCCGCCCCACCCGATACGTGTCGTGTGTCCAAAACTGCACAAATGTTTTTAACACATATACATGACCAATGCAAATCTTACTGTCACCGTTAGATTCTAGGAGCAGTGTGTGTAGAAATTTGACTTTTAAGTTTCAGATAAGCATCACTGAATCAGCCCATGGATTATGTGACCAGAACAGAGTAATGGATGAGGCAGACATTACCTGCAGAGTATTGCTGAAAAAGTCATGATAGAACATAGGCCAGTCCTGTCTGCCGATGTCCACGATGACTTTGCACAGCTTGTTTCGTATGAAATATGGCAGCGCCTTGTGCTCCGAAAGCAACAGTTTAGGCAAAGAGCCGCGGATCTCCACCCTGTCCTGAGAGGGCACTCCTAACCACATCTTATTGACCAGGTTCTGGGGGGAGGCACAGAAATCGATCCTGAGAAACCAACTGACGCTCTTTCTTCTGAACGTGGGTGTCCAGTGGAAGTGTCAAAATTAAGAGTCCTCAGCAAAGCAAGTTCCATGTTTCTCCAATAAACCATTATTCAAACTAAGAAGGTTTTTTTTGTTGAAATTTAACAGCTTCTGCTAATTACAGGGGTTGTAAATGTATGTATCAATCATTTCATTTTGTCCTTAAATTTCACGGTAGGCCATATGTTTTAGCAATGTCCTGAAGCCCTGCATTTACTACACCAAGAGAGCAGAGGTCACGCTACAGGAAGTGGGCGAGAACTTAAGTTGCCAAATGACGAACAAATCCACTCGCAAAGACCACAGTGTGATCACGCCGATCAATCAAAAAATAAGTCGGCGAAACAGAGGAGCGTCTAGTACTCACCTCAAAGACCGTCAGGCTGTACATCATAACATACTCATTGCGTGTCTTGGAGAGGAAATACAGACAGTATCGCCAAGCTCCGATTTGCTGAGCAAAATTATTCAGCAGTTCTTCTACATGAAAAGAAAACGGACTATTAAAAGTTATACGTTATGAAAATCTGAGAGAGCTAAGAAAATATTTTGCAAAGAAAACCAACTATTAGACATTTCCACCCATTAAAGTGAGTCTACATAAGAAAAACAATCTGCAAATCAGTTTAGATCTGCATCTGCATAAAGCCGACTTACCAATCTCACGTTTTCGCTCATTAGTGGTGCAGCAATGAAAGAATTCTGTCATGAGGCTTTCCAGAGCCCGCAAAGAGGGCTCCTCTGATGCCTGGGAGCAGAGGAGGAAGCAGATGAGGCAGGTCATGGTCATGTGACACCAATTAACTGATCACCAGGTAAACATCAAGCTCTCTGTAATGTCAACACAGAACACAAGGATTAGAAATGATCTGACAAATGCTGCTCAGTGTGGTGACGGCGTTCTCTCTCTAATGAAATAAAGGCTGAAACCCTCCAGCCGAGAAAGTGGAACTGAGTGACCCAAGCGGAAGTGACAGCCGTACAGTGACAGCCGTACGTGAAGCCGCGGTCACAGCCATCTTGCATCTCTGCCTTGCTCTTCCAGGCTGCCTGAGTCAATATGAAACCTAAGAAGCCCGCTGATGCCTCAGGCCACACGTTTAGAAGAAGCTCCGAGCTGAAGCGAGTGCCGATCAGCACACAGCCACCTGTGGCCGTCATGTGAAAGCCACAGCCCGCTAAAGCCGCTCTTCACGTCCGCATGTCGACGGAAGCATCCGTCAGACACGGCAGCTCCACGTTCCCCTGGATTCCCGCATTTCAGAGGACACCGTGACGTTTCGTCGAATCGCCAAAGGCGGCCTGAAGTCACGGAGAATGTGCTGGAATGAGTCCTGACACGCTCCACGTCGCCCGGCACAAGCCATCCGTTCCCCCGGCAGGCAAGCGCCGAATCGCCTTACAGATCGACCCAACTTTTCCAAGGCAAAGGCGTAGATGCGCTGCTGAGCAACCGGCTGAAACCAGAAGGATCCGTGGGCGACGGACGGACGGACGGACGGACGGACGGAGGGGAATATTCCTGCCGAGCTCCAGAAAAGCCCAGGCAGGGGGCAGAACATTTAACCCTTGAACGCCTGGGCTTCCCGGGGTGCGGAGCGGCCGTTTTCACCCTGAGGTGCCTGCACTCACCATGGCCGCCGGTATCTGCAGCTACTTCAGGCTCCGACGGCGGCGTCTCATAACACCGGGGAAGGGCGCTGAGGCGGCGGCGGACACGGAGACGGAATCGACGGTGACGATGCCGAAGCTCGTAAAACTGCTCAGACTGCGAAAACCAGACAGAAACGACGTGTTTCTTTCCCTAAAAGCTTACATCCCGAATTCTACCGCATACGAGAATACGAGCGATCTCTGCGGCTCCGTCTCTTCCCGTTTCTAGAGAGATCTCTCGAACATCCGTCGTCCTGAGGCGGTGACTGTCACAGGCCTCCCAGCTACTGCTTCCTCTGCGCCGAGCGGCCCCTCCCCACCGGAAGTGACGTCACGAGGAGGTGCCCGTCACGGGCCTCCCGGCTACTGCTTCCTCTGCGCCGAGCGGCCCCTCCCCCACCGGAAGTGACGTCACGAGGAGGTGCCCGTCACGGGCCTCCCGGCTACTGCTTCCTCTGCGCCGCGCGGCCCCGCGACACCGGAAGTGACGCATACCCTCGATCGGCTAGAACCTTTTTTTTAATTTTTAATATAACATTAAACATTTATAAACAAACAAGGCAAGTATCTCGCCAACATATTCCATAAAACTTCTAAGCAGCAATAATAATAAATAAAAAAAAATGTACCTAAAATGAAACTTAAAGGGGGTCTAAGTAATATACAACTCAAATAACCTAGTCTTAAGGCACTCTTCTTTTCCAGTTTTTTCAAAGATTAAAAAAAAAATATGAAATCATTCTTAAAAGCTAGAAAACGGCACAGTTTTAAAGAATCTACACTTATGAATATAAAATTTTCCGAGTATAAAAACATTATTACATAAAAGTTCAATATCTTTGTCTTGCAGAAAAATACCAAAGTTAACAATAAAATAATCAAAAACAGTTATTACAGGCTTTTACCATCATCCCCACCAAATCTGCATAATCCAGCAAATCTAAAATAAGACGAATGTTATTATGTATTAAAAGATTCTGAAGAAAACCAGATTGTGTCACACTGATTATTTGATTCATACCACTTTTCAGTCTACTTGCCAATGCATGAGTAAATATCTTGTAATCAACATTAAGCTATGTGATTGGCCTTAAGTTATCAATAATCATTTTATCCTTGTTTGGTTTTGGTATCAATGTAATTATGCTTTGCTTCATTGTTGTTAATAGAGTGTTACTATCCAAACATTCTTCTAATGCTTTAAAGAGCAATTCTCTTATATCAGTCCAGAAAAACTGATAAAAATTCGTTGTTAGTGCATCTTGACCAGGTGATTTCCCCAAAGCCGTTTTCTTTATAGCTGCATCAAGTTCC
>JAACJT020000037.1:4342456-4359889 GCA_009936485.2 Gymnarchus niloticus
GTGACAGAGCGGGATGCAGAGGACAGGAGGAGATGGAGAAGGTTGATCTGCTGTGGCGACCCCTGATGGGAGCAGCCGAAAGTGAATGATGATGACTCAGGCTTCCTTCCAAACCCTAAAAGGTGCAGTTAGGTGAATTGGTGTCCCTAAATTCCACACAGCGTGTCATTGTGTGTATTTGAGTGCGTGCCCTGTGGTAGGCTGTCATCAGATCCAGAGTGTTCCCTCCCTTGCATCCTTCACTTTCTGGTGTTATCTTCAGGCTGATATGACCTTGTGTAGAATAAAGGGTTATGGAAAATGGCTGAAGAAAAAAATACGCTTATCAGCTACATGCATATGTGTAGTTATTAATAAGCTAATCAGTATTGAATATGTTAGTGTTTATGTAATTTTCATAGAGAGTGAACGTGACATTTCCACAGTTAGCATGTTCCAGATTCATTTGGTTTAGAAGTGTCAGGTTGTCACTGGACTCTGTCTTGCAGAGCCAAGAAATATGAGAGGTGAGGATGTAGGTACGAGTTCCAGAAGGGTTCTAATGACAAAATACAAAAAAAAAAAATAACCACTGGGCTTAGCCCTGAATACAAGGGGTAATGAAGGCAACGCTCTCAGAAAAACAAGGTAGGAAACACGCAGACTAGGGATCTTACTGAATAGACAGGGGAACAGACTGACTGGGAACTAGAACCAGATGAGAACATGGAACAAAATCAATACTGGCTGTAAGAATACCACATACACAGCAAAGACAAGAGCAGAGACAAATTTAATAACAAGAGACACGGGTGGAACACATGAGGGCAATCAGGGCAAGTACAAGTGGCAGAAACGAGGAAACACAATGGGTAGTCACAAAAACCTGGTCTCTGGGGACCACTTTTACCTGGCATTTGGAATGGTGGCTCAGTGAGTATACTGGCAGAGTATACAGGGTGCTGTGCCCCATGCTATCTGGAATATGATCCATGCTCATTATGACCCTATACTGGTTAAAAAGTTATGGAAGATGGATAGACATATTTTTGGCTTTTGAACACCCAGAATCGAAGAAACCAACTATAATTGATAAAGTTAACTAAGCCTCCTAATTAACTTTAAAAAACCACAGGGTACTGTATATTGCAGAAGGTATGATTGTGCATATTTAAAATTAGACCATTGTTCTGCATATTTTCTGCAGAGCTCATTGTGAAAGTCAGGAACAGCATTCTTTATTTGCCATGTCTTTTTCACTTTCTGCTCCAATGTGCTGACCACAGCAAAGACGCAGCTCGAAAAAAACGAGCCCTTTGCTTTTTCCCTGTTGTTGGCATGTTTCCATGCAAAGATATAATATCAGAATATCTTTATTGTCATTGTAACGAGTACAACGAAATTAAGTCTTACTCAAGTCTTACTTAAGTCTTAATCAAGTCTTACTGCTTTTATTTCATCCCCTAGGCACTTCAGTTCTGCTGCAGTTGCTTCTTATATATCTTGCACTCCGGTTTTACTGAAATTCCGCAGTATATAATCCCCGTTTATCTGAGCAGCTTGATAATTGGCATGAACAGCGAATTTATCATACATAGAAAAACCGAAAAGACCGTCTTCACTATTATAAATGTTCTACGTTTGCTTATAGGGCTTGTCACTCGCACTAAACTGAGCTTATTATGTACGCCAGGATAAAAATCAGCATTACACGATGTGTTATTTTTAATTCGGCCAATAATATACGCCAAAGTAGTATTAGGAAGCAATTTTTTTTTTCAAAATTATAATTATTTGTCTTTTACGTATGTATTTTGACTGTATATTTCCCAAAGTCAATAAGGATGTGTTGACGTAAAACTCATATAGGATAAATATTTTTTAATGAAACGTTTTAAATTTTTTCTCCTAATTGATTGCCGACACAAACATCGATCCACCAGTGCATCCTTATGAAAGCTTTTTGTCGCATTTATTAGCTGCAGGGGTGTCTATATATATACATATATATATATATATATGTATATATGCGATGTCAAGAATGATATTTTTATTGAACTATAAAGTGTTCATGATAAACCTAAACCCGTCAGAATATTTTCCAATATGGTTTCGATTTCCATCGGAACCTAAGTGTCAACACAATAAGCCCTATGGAGTCTTTCTCTCGCTGTTGCTGGCCGCACAGTATAGATCTTTATGCTTTGTGATATCATTTCCTGAGACGTGGAAGCGGTCGGGGGGGCGTCCTGCTAGTTTTGATCCGTCCCTGGGTGTTGCTGTTGGGCTGCACGAACGATTAACCATATACCGCGGGGCTGGGGGTGGCATCGGAAAGACAACAACGAACGACATAGCGAAAACTTCAAACCAGATCCAACGCTCGATCGCTATGGATCTAGCAGGCAAATGTGAGGGGCGTATCATTTTCCTCAGATTACATGGAGTATAGGGAATAAGGCTACAGTCGCCGTCCAGAGCAAATACATATATATTTATTATGTTCCTGGAAAATAATGGTGAGTCTTTGATTTGCGCTGCAGTCGTGGGGTTTCCGTTATTTGAGTCTGTTGTCACCTGATGTAACGCTGCTTTCGATTTGTGTTTAGGCCGTCGTGCATGTCTGAAATACAGTATTTTATTTGTTAGTCGTGATATATGCATGGCAGCCTCGTCGCCGGTCACGGTGTTGTTGTTATATGGATACCTGAAATGCAAATTAACTGCTAAATAAACGTTATCCTGCACATTATTATTGTTATTATTATTATTAATATTACGAATTTTAATTGCATGGTGTTGCTGTTCCTATTGTTAGATGTTGATTTTCGTAAAGCGAACTACCGTGTTTGAAAAATTGTATAGACAATTTGAAATTTTCGGCTTAATCGTAAAGCTTTAGGGTTGATCGCTTCGGTCGTACATAGAGACGTGAAATAAACATGGAGGGAATTAAACACATGTATGCGTGTTAAACGTAGCTACTGCGAGAGAAGTTGCCTGTTAAAATGGGCGACGTTGTTTAAAATAAATGAGTTAAAGATATCATTTCTTATTTAGACCCCCCCCCAAAAAACAAACAAACAAACAAACAAACAAACAAATAAAAATTAAGACGCGTAAGCTTTACTGCAGTCTATAAAGTGGAAAAAAAAAAATCATCTTACAGGCCTGTATGTTGTGATGTGTATAATTTAATTCTGTCCATTCTATTTGTACGGGAGTTAATGATGGGCTCCAGAATTAGTGTTTGATAAGAATTAAGAACACTAATTTAATATGATGATAAAGTGATTGCCTTTACAGTATGTGATCTTCGAAAGATGTGGTTCGTTTCAAATAAATGCTGCTTTGGTTTTGATATCTTTTCTAGTCGGTACATTTAAAAATGTTAGTGACTCGTTACATTTCTTCATTATAATTGCTAAATGCTCCGGCATAAGTCATGACCGAGCAACATAACTTGTGGCTTTGATAAACAATCAACTGATTTATGCACGCTTTAAAGTGCACGAAAAAGTCTCCTTCCTAGGTGTAATCTGCCGAGTTTTAAAATCTTAATACATTTACAATTTTGCAATATGCAGTGCATTATACTCTGTTCAGTTTTTCGCACCTCAGTTCACCTTGGCACTTTAATTCTTTGGCAGAATAAAATTTTATTTAACACTGAAAAAAGATTAGCAGTCATATAGTACAGGTATTTCTGTACAGATTTACAGGTGTTTTAAAGATTGTCGCAAGTTATTGTGTATGTTTAAGTGTAAGTAGATGCTACTTTCTGTACATCATTTTAATAAATACAGGTTTATATGATTTCGGTTAAAATAATTGTAATTTTCTGGAATTATGGAGGCATTGGATTTCTGCAAGGTGCGGTGAAACGAAGATCTGTGTAGCCTGCTTGGATGTTTGTAAGATTCCCCTGACTTTGGGGGGGGGGCACGGTATCTCAATGATGCCTTGCGTGTTCGGTGCATGAATCCCTCCTCCGCTCTGTGTGCGTGGAGTTTGCGTGTTCTCCCTGTGCTTCGCTGGTTCCCTCCAGGTTTCCTTCCATGGTCCAAAGACATGCAATGAAAGCTTATTATCATCTCTAAATTGACCCTGCAGTGGATAAGCAGTTTGGAAAATGGGCAGGTGGATGTTTCTGCAGTATTTCTCATAGCTATCGAATTGACCTTGGAGTTTTTGAAGAAGCCGGCTGCGTCTGAATGTTTCTGTATCCCGTTACTTTTCTGCATGTGGTCTAGGTGGCACAGGGTGACCACTGAGAATCAGACCATCCTGAGAGAGCTTCGAGAGGCCACATCAAGAGAGACATCCCCGTCCCAGTGCCATTTCTACCCTCCCACCATGTCGATTATGGACCATAGCCCCACCACGGGAGTAGTGACGGTCATCGTCATCCTCATCGCCATTGCTGCCCTGGGAGCCTTGATCCTTGGTTGTTGGTGCTACCTACGGTTGCAGCGTATTGGCCAGCCGGAGGACGAGGAGAGCATTGTGGGTGAGGGGGAGATTAAGGAGCCCTTCCTCCTGGTTCAGTATTCCGCCAAAGGGCCACGAGTGGAGCACAAGACCAAACTCACCCCCAACGGCACCGAGAATCATACCTAAAGAACCTTCATGTTCCTGCATGGTTACACATGCACCCGCAGTACAAACTGCGCTTGCTTCATTCCAACACACAATGACTGTTGCAATATGTTTTCAGGGTGTGCGCTAAAAAAATGAACATGCGAGTCTTTGTTTCCGTTTCAAAGGCTGCGGACGTGGCTGTGCGTGTCAGAATGAATGCACGCGCTGAACATAACACATTTTTGTTTGCTGTTTTCTGAGCCTGTTTTTAAAAGTAGATATTTGTTCTTCATCTGAGCCTAACCATAATGTGAAGTTGCAAAAAGTACTCTTGTAAATGTAAACATCTCATTTATTTTGTAATTCGTACACAACTGAACTTCAAGCAGATGTTACAGGACCTTGAAGGGATTCCTGGCTTGCTTATAGTTATTAATATGTATGTGTGATTCAGAGATTGTTATGTAACAGCTTTGAGTTTGACTTAAATGCCTATGAGATGGTGTAATTGACCAGGGAGGTATTCAGTATCACAAAAATAATGGTGCCAGGAAGTCACAAAAAACACTGGAAAACATGATGGATCTTTCACAGCTTTCTCGAGTTCTGATGGAAGTATCCTGAGCATCCATGTTTATTCTTTATTGTGGCTGAGCAAGAAAGGAAATTCTAAAAAAAAAAAAAGCTTTTTTTAAGCTTTGGTATTTTGAATACTAATAACTTATTTTTTCTTGTATAGTTCTTATCTGTGTGTTTTTTGCAATTGATCTTTCTTGAATTGCATGTGTTACTTTGCCATTGTCATTCTTTGGAGAGAAATTGAAGTTAATTAAAATAGTTTATTTTTATATGATGGTTTAGGTCATTTGCTGGCAGATTGCACTCCAAGACGGAGTTTATTTCTAGGCATGCAGAAGGTGTGGGGGTGGGATGGGGATTGGTTGCTTTTGGGATGAGGTGGGAGGTTGGAAGAGTGGGGTAAATCGCGTGGAATCAACATTCAGCAAAATGCAAAAAACCAAGTCCATGCATTACACATGTGAATAAATTTCATTTTTGTGAAGCCTTACTTCTATGGATCAGTCAGAAGCTGCCCAGCCCGGGCCGAGAATCGGCACTCGGTTCATCCTCCTGCATGTTTAGAAATGTGCGCAGTCTTTTTAAATGTCCCATGTACCTTCTCTGAAGCTGATGAAGCCATGTGGTTTAAAGGATCCTATGTTTAAACTGTACTGTGCTCCCTGTCATGCCCTGTTCTCTTGTGCATCTGTACTGAGTATAAATTAAACTTTTGTAGTTATGCAATGCTCTCCTCGTGGTTTGGTCTTTTAAGAGGAAGTTTTACAGTGTACAAGTTACATAACAGCGTAATATTTTGCTCATTCATTTCCGTTTATTTTTATAGTGCCTTTTACAGCACAGTTGCCCCAAGGCACATAACAGTAGTGTGTGGTAATTATAATGTACTGGCCTTTCATTCCTTTTTCATCACAGAAGGCAACAGAGGAGAAGAACCGAAAACTAAAAAAAATGTCAGACACTGACTACCATGTGTAAATAGCCACCAATACTGTACATATTTAAACAAAAATGCTAGTTTTTTTTGGTAAGGACTATGTAAACGTAATAGATATTACAAATTTAATATATTTATGAATCATAATATGGGCAGTGAACAATTTCACTTTTCATTTGAAATTAATTATATATTTATGATGCTCAAAATTCAGTGTTGTTATTTACATAGTGCTGTCCTTCAGTACAAAACAGGGCCTTCCTGTTATGTGGATTTGTTGGGGAAGTGTTAGGCTAACCATGGTAGCCTTGACACAGTTCTTTGTCAATCAATTCAGTTACATTGGGGGAAACTGTAAAAAATCATACATGTGTAATAATGTAACGTAGTAATATAACTACACTATATAACTACTATCCAAGCAGCACAGGCATCATGAAGGCACCTGAAGAATTAGCTCCTTTTTGGAATCATACATTTTACATAAGTATTCTCAGATTAAGCAATTAGAATTTTGGGATTTATTATTGATCAGAATTTCTTTGCGAATAACTGTTATGAACAACTATACCTATTGATTTTGTTCTTACTTTTACGCCAAGCTGTTATGAGTTATCATGATGCTGTCGGCCGCTTGTTATAAATAGGCCATAGGATAGGAAGTGGGTCATGGGCCAAGATCACATAAGTGTGTAGATGGGCATCAAAGCCTTTTTTTTCTGCTCTATTGACAAGTTAGTCTAGTTTAGAATACCTTAGTCTGTAGTCTGGCTGGTACTTGAGCTAAGCATCGTTTCTAGGTCTGAAAAAGACATCTGAGATCCTGCTTTGTAGCAGTCAACAAGTTGACTTTTATCTGTAAACATCTTGCAAGTCCATTCTCATGACTGTCCCTCCAGTTCCCACTGCATTAATGCATTTGCACAACTTCTGAAATCACCATTGTCACAGCACATATTTCAGTACATTTCTCATTTGATTCAGACAAGTTTGTCAAAACACTATTTACTAAGCTCACATTGGTATAGGGAGTTTTTCCTTGCCACTGTCGCCTTTGGCTTACTCTCTGGGGACCTTGGGCCTGGTACTGTGTAATGCTCTTTGTTAAAGGCGCTATATAAATAAAATTGAGTTGAATTAATGTGGAAGATGCTATCCTACACCTACTTCACAGAGCATATGTGCAGCTGAACAAATCAGGCTGCATTGTGAGAATGCTCTGCATCACCTTCTCCAATGCACTTAACACCATCCAACCCCATCTACTGGTTCTGGAACTCGCCAGAATACAGGTGGATGATTGCCTGGATGGAGATTACCTGACTGGCAGGCCTCAGTTTGTCCGACTCAGTAACTGTACTCCTGATGCACCCCAGGGTACAGTTCTGTCACCATTCCTGTTCACCCTGTACACCACAGAGTTTTCTCGTTAATGGCAATGCCAAAAGACCTCTGGTGATTCTACAATTTTGGGACTCATTAAGGAGGAGGAGCATGGTGGAGAGTTTCATGGGATGGTGTAAGAAGAACCACCTACGGTTTAATGCTAGTAAGGCTGAGGAGCTGATGGTGGACTTCAGGAAAGCATTAACAGCTGTCACCATGCAAGGGGAGATTGTGGAGATGATCTGGAGCCATATGTACGTTGGAGATAGACCAGCTGGATTTGAGCTTTAGCACCATACTCAGGGTAAGTGAAATAGATAGCAGTGTACACAGTCAGTCCACACATGATGCTATATAGCATGGCTTTTAAATCAAACTGAAGAACATTTTGCCAAAATCTGATTTGTTGTCTCAGAAAGCACGGCACTCCTATTTAAGAGAAAACCAAGTGAAGGATGCATCTGTGTCTGGATGAACAGACTTATCAGAGATTTTCTGACATATACTGGGGAAATAAAGTTGAAGCCAATGATGTGTTGTGTCATCTGCTTTTTCTGTACTATAAACACTCACATTGTGAAGGAAAGGAAGTGTCATCTTCTACTTTGTCTTAAGATGAAGGGCTTAATACAGAGCAATTTTACGTATATGTACACCCGGATATTTTTTGTCAGCCACCTATTCTGAATACATTAGTCGTTATCGTTTTTATTCATCACTAATAATTATAGTTTTATTATACTTTAAAAGAAAAGTACCATCAAATATGCTCTGCGTATTTAATGAGAAACTGAACTGCAACAGCTGTTAAGTAACAAAATCTGGCTTGACATAACAAAAAAACATAATTAAGGAGACTCGTATGATTAATTCTGTCCATAGCTGTATGGAAGTGTAACAATTAAATTAGGTCAGTCCCTGCATGTGAAGGCTGGACATCAAAATGATCTTAACCTCCTAAGGTGTGCCGTATTCCCTTGGACTACAGCACAGCACATCAGCCAGCAGTAAAAAACAAAAGAGGAAACAGCAGTCTGCCAAAGGCTAGGAACATTCGAGAGAGCAGAGCTGTCATTCTGCCCATGATTAAGGAGTCTGGGGACTTTGGCAGCAGATCTCCCACCAGATGCTTCTCCCTTGGAGTCTGCAGAATGGATAAAGGTCTCCGCAATGCGAAAAACAACCTACAGACACATTTGTAGCAACCTTTAGGCAGTGGAATTCAACCTTCTTTGACATCAGTAGAACTGCAAAGTGAACATAGTGTATTTGACTTATCATCTGGCAACTGCTCAAATCAGTATCATGGGCAAGTTTGATTAATACAACCCATCCATCTGTCTATAGATGTATATGTACGGAATAAACAATTATGGGGTGCATGCAGTATTTGCCATAACTATTCGGTGTCTTCCTGATAACTCAGTGGTAATTTTATGGTATTGATATATGTGTATTTCTCTTGTTAAGGCTGCAACATATCCAATTTAAAAATGACAAAGTTAGCTAACACTTAGGCTGACCTTAGAGGCTAATAATTCATTTGGCCCAACAGGATACAGCTATATGCAGAACAGTCCTCCACTCACGAGTTGGTCCCTTATGAAGATAGGAGCACAGCAACAATAACAGGCTGGCAGCCCCCTTCCTGGACGTAGCAGGAACACAAAGCATTTCAGCTTAAACACTGAACAACAATTATTATCCTTCTCACATGCACAACAAAATGAGTAACATGAAATGTTGATGCTAACTTTGCCTCTTCAAAAGCACCATTTAAAAAGTCTTTCTTATTGTTTTTATAAACAGATTTGCCATATACCAGTATGCAAGGAAATGACATGCAAATTCTTCTGCTTGTTTCCTAGCATTATGTCCCGCGCCAACGCATTGACTGCTTGTAAAGTGATGCGATCGAAATAACATGCAAATAAATTATTAAATAGACCTCGGCCACTCTTAACAAGTAACACTAGAAATGATTCAGGTGTAATACGACCTCCCAACCCCAGGGGGAGCTTTTACCTTCGATTTTTACCTCGAAAGGTACTGTGCATTTTCGATGCATTCCCCTTTAAGATGCAGATTTATAGAAAGCGTGTGCTAGTGAGAAAAAAGATGTTTGTTGCAAGTTGGAAGTATTGTTTCCAACACGTGACTCTTGCCCCTGTATTGCGATTGTTTACAGTAGTCTTTGGCGTGATTCCACCTTCATTCTGGACTGTCATAATTGGTTCGTTTTTAAACTGTTTCTGTAACGTTGTATATATTCATGTAAAGGTGTTATCGGCAGTATAAACTAAGTATCTATTTCAAAAGTGTAACTGCTCCCTCTACTGGTCAAGAAGACGACTTATCCAAAATAGCACTTGTGGATTAGAAACTTTTTCAAAGTGAATTACAGTATTCGTGTGGTCACATGCAGCCGTTCATCGAGGCTTTTTTAATATAAATCATGACTAATACAGTGTTTACGAAGAGGGAACGGGCTATCGAATCCTTAGAAGGGCATGCATTCTTCCACTTACACTGTCACTGTCTTGTGAACAAACCGTGGCTTGTTTAAAATTGAGCAAATACAAAATAATAATTCCTAAAGAGGTATACTTAACCCTGTTATATAAAATATGGTATACACTACACTAATATGTAATTCCAGGGGAGGGGGGAATGATGATCAATTTAAAATTTGAAGATGTATTGATGATTGCTAAATAAATGTTATATTGATAGGGGGAAAACTTTCTCCACACCGGAACCAAATTGCTGCTCGTCACTTTCATAACAGCAAGTCTTTTTCCATTATTTCCAAATTGTTCATAATAACCTCACCTTCAAGTGTAGTACTGCTTTATTGGTGGATTTCCCATATTTCTGGACAACAGTAAGACCTTGATTCATGCACAACACCAAATGCAAGCCCTTGGCAATTACGTCACTGAAAAAGGAGCTCGTGAACATTCAACAGGAGTTCAGTGACAGTTAAGACTACAATAACACTCAAGGCTAATTTTAGAAGGACGGTTGGCCATACTTCTGAAATGAGTTTCTATAGAAATAAAATGTGACATTAATGATGACTAATGCAAACAGCCATTAAAAGAAACTGAAAAGGGTTTAATACTCTTCTCTTAAAATATTTTGTACACATTCTCAATATTTATTCCTATTTCAGACTCAGTTTTGTAATGCATAAAACTAGTTATGCAATTCCTATTTAAAACCATACAGAATTTCACAACCACTTTTAAAACAAAGAAAAATATGGAATTGAATTATTTTGTCATTTGTCAAGTAACAGGCCTAAATGCATAAAAAAAATCAAAATGAACCCAAATGTGTTTAATTCCACTGCATAGTTCCAGAAATGAGCAAAAATGGGTAATCCACCCATCTCACACATATATTGAGACACATCTCAATGTGAGGACTGCAAGCCCGCTTTCTTCCCTAAATCATGTTCTACTTTCGCCACTTAGGCTTTTCTCTGCAGCACCGGCCCCCGGAGCCTGTTCGCTGAAACTCGAACCCGCCACCTGGCGGTCTCTGCTTCCCTCTTGCGCGGTGGCAACATTACATTTTTACCCAACAGAAAGTGAATGCAACCCAGATTCCGGTCACTTGGTCAAGTAGCCACTTTCGTATGACAAACTGGGTGGGCCATTCGACACAATGACTCACGTGAATCGCTTACAGTTGAATGTTAATTTCTTTAAGCATAAAACTATACTTTCCAAAATCATTATCGTTGGGAGCAATTAGGCGATCCTTCTTGACTTTGGCAAGTTTCGTCAACAGGAATGTCCTTCTCGCCAACCACTCCTCGAGCTCCTCCTTCCCGTGGGCAAACGTGCAGCTCTCGTGATGAGGGCAGATGCCCTTCTCATACCTACAGGTGGCGGAGGGTAGCATCAGAGCACATCCATGCACGCGTGAACACCCTCGGTCGCTTCTTGGTCAACATGATGGCAGTGGACTTAATTTCGTTGTACTCGTTACAATGACAATAAAGATATTCTGATTCTGATTCTGAAAACACAGACAACCCCCCCCCACGCATTTTGGCGGTCCACACCTTTCACACATTTTGAACGTGCCGGTGGGGAAGCGATACTGCCACTGGTCCTGGTCGTCCTCCGAGTTAAACACCCTGTCCTTGTGCTGCTTGGAGGTGATGTGCTGCTGCCATTGCTTCTCGCTGTTACAGTGCTTTCCACACAGCCAGCAATGGTTCCCAGCCTGCGGAGACGACACCAGAACTGTGACAATACGGCAGGCGTGGATCCGCTCGGGCCATATCTGCAAAATATCCCCCGGCAGAATTTTACCAGATTAACCTCCCCCCAACATCAATTATACCTGAAGGTGACACATGCATCCTATTCAAATAGGGAAGGAAAAAATATAAAATGTGTGCAGACTACATGTTTTCAAATATGAAATGTAGGACGGAAGGAGCCATTGACTTACTGTGGTAAGAAAAAATTAAATCTGTTAGTGCAAGTAGAATGCAATGCTAAATCGACAAACACCACAGCAAACGCAAATCTAACTGTCAAATCAGAGGAACGAAAAAAACAGCCTGCATAAATAACGTACCGGCTTGCTTATTTGCAGTAGCCATTTCACCAGCTAATAGGACGTCAACAGGATGTTTTCCTTCTTACTCAGGACAAAGCCTAACCACATTAAAACTGCGATCTCTGTCCTTAAATCACTACGTGCAGAAAGTGAGTGGAGTTGGTTAGACCAGTTGAAGCACAGAAAGCAGCTGGTATAATTTACTTGCAAATTTGAAGAAAAGGATGTTGGGAAGTATCTGCACTGGCAAAGGGAGGGTCAGTTCCATAGTACAACCAGTCCTGTGATTGAAAGGAGCCTCTTGTACTGATGAGAGTCAAGCCAATGGCTCTGCTAAAATATGACCTGTTTTCACCGTAGTCTTCTTCCCCTGTGAAGGCGCCCCGACACCACTTACCACTTCCTCGGCATAGTCCGTGGGCATGTGGATGTGCCGCTTGGTGTCCCGTGCGGGTTGGCTGGCAGCCTCTTCATCACTACCAGGCTTCTGAGCTCGCAGCCACTGCTCGTGGAGCTGATCAAAGTCGGCAACTTGACGGAGAGGAAATGGAGAACACGTTTGACCAAGTGGGGGAGGCATGGACATGCGGCGGGTCGGCCGGTGGTTCCACACTCACTGCCCCTGTCTTTCATGAAAGTCCACAGGTCCCTCTCCTCAGGACTGTGTGCAAAGGAGCAGACTCCCACGTACTGGCACTTCTTCCCAGAAGCCACATGCAAACAGATCTGGGGGGGTCACGCAGACAGTTAACCACAGCCACAGAGCCTGGCTTGGCAGGACCACCTCTTCACAAAGCGTTCCCACCTCGAACTGAAACGGGATGGGCTTCTTGGTGGGGAAAGGGCGGATCTCCTTCCACTTCTTGTGCTCGTTGGAAATTGCCAAGACAGCACGCTTGTCTTTCGTCCACCTGTGACGAGGCAAAACTCACCTCCTGGTCCTTCTACACTGCCCCACCTCACAGCAATTCCCCCAAAACCATTTACATGCACTTAGATATTCCCTGGGTCATAGTAGTTTGTTGAGTGTCCATTCAGGCACTAAAAATAGAATTTTATGTGATCATGGTATTTGCTATGAGGGTCCTTTCATGTCAGCACCAGTAGCTTTTCAATACAGCTGTTCATTTTCATTAACTGTCATTTAAACAAGGCTGGAGAAGCGACTCACGGGTGCCTGGCCTTCGCGGCACAGTACTTCCGGTTCTTGTCGGCTTCGATAATTTGGCCGTTCCTCCAGCACTGGCTACATACGAAACGTATGTTCAGGTTGGGGGGTCCAAACTTGGGTGTGACTGAAGGTTGCTAAATGAAGGACACGCACAAGTAAGGTTATACTGTGACTGTATAAAAATTGATTACCAGTGTACACTGAATAAAAAAAATTGCTCTAATCATGAAGATAATGCCTTCAATTAGAAATCACAGGAAAAAACAGAAATCAAGACATCTAATATTTTTATCTTCTTGAAATAGGGTGACCATACATCCTCCTTTTCCAGGATATGTTCTGTTTTTGGGTCCTAAAAATCCAAATCTAAATCATCAATAATGTCCAGGATTCAGTTTTTGCTCTCTACAGTCACTATTCATTGTGTGCGGGTGGCCGTTTGCCCCGTGCTACCATCCTGCCCACAGTGGGACCAAAATATGGTCACCCTATTTGAATACCGCAATTTTTAGGATGGTCTAGTGATGCGTTTTGTGCACCTTGTGAGCATCCAGTAATTACTAACCATACTAGTAGCAATAAGCAAACAAATTGTGCTGGCACACTGGCCTGAGGTATAGTTTCATTTTGAAAGGTGTTTTAATAACTCTCTTGACTTAATTCTGAACACTTCAGATAGTAGAGAAAGCAGTCAATAGCTTCTGACATTTAAGACTAGCATTATTAATTAACACATTTGTTTACCGGGGCTCTTGATTCCATATTCCAGTACTTTGACGACTCATGAACAATGGCCTCGGAGGATATTCCTTTGGGAGTAAGGAAGGTTAATGTAAAAATATGGGATTTTCAAGACTGTCTAACCAAAGAAGTTCTGTGCAAAGATATTAAATGTTCTTATCAAAATGACATTGTTTACACAAATAACCTTTACTAATCAACTTTAGTTAAACTTTTTTCCGCATTTTATATACTCCAAGTGGGAAGCAATACAGAATCAATCCATGGTAACGTACCAGCGTTCAGCTAAATAACAGATGCTTCTTGTATACGGACGGCGATAAATTAAGCTTCCCTGCCCATACAACACGCCTTGGATCAATTTGTGCTGCTTCGATTTACACCTGGGGTCCATTCCAGAAAGTAAGATTTCCCACTTAACCGGATTTAACAACTCAAGATTTGGGCGGGGGAGAAAAAAAAAAAAAATCAACAAATCCAGAAGTCACTCTTTCAGTTCGCTCTCCAGGTTTGACTAAAGGACTGGCTAAGCCCACTTTACAGAATAACCCCCTGCCTGATGGTCATTCCGTAAAGTGTGATGACAGTCATAATCAGTTTCTTTTACGTGTTTCCTCACATCTTACCCTGAAAAATGCCCGATGGGCGGCACTCATCTGGTGTAAACGAAAGGTGCTCCTGTTACCATTGCTGGGGCTCACCTCTCTCGCTCTGCATGATCCACACCTTCAGCTCAACCAGGCTGTGGGCGAAGAAACAGCTGTCCTCCCGCGAGCAGCCGTAGCGCACCTCGTGCCAACACATGTCCATATGGCACAGCGGGTTGTAGGGTCGGATCTTGGAATAGCTAACGCAGCCCTCCTGCATGGGCTGATGTGAAGCGTGAACCAGACACCTGGGGGGGGGGGGGGACAAGTCGGCCGTCAGGGGAGAAACTGGGGGATGCGGGTAAATATCATACGGCACTTTGGTTGTTTTTGCTTCCGCTATCCCCATCGGACACGTCTCAACGTGTACCTGCGGTCATCAAATACGTGTTTCATTGTAGGGTTCGAGCACAGAGCTGGGTTGTTCCTGCTGGTTTTGCTGATGATCCGTGGCTTATTGTCGAAGCAATCCTGGTGGACAAAAACCCCATCAGCGGCATGCTTAAGGACCGAGGACCCGAGCTGAGGGGAGGTGAATCGTAACTCGGGCAGACTAAATACGAACTGATCCAAGACCATACACATCGGCCTTTGACAAGACGACGCACCTCACAGAGAAACATGAACATCCCCGGGTGTTCTCTCAGAATTTCAGAAACTGTGACGCTGACACTCATGCTGTCAGCTTGCGGGTCAACAAGCATGTCTCTGATGATGAACCCTTTCCGTTCCAGGGTCCAGACGTCAATCTCCTCCTGGCAATAGGCAAAGGTGCAGCGACTGGGGTACTTACACTCCCCTCCTCCTGCAACGTCTGAAAGGGGACATGGGCACAAGCTTGTTACTGGCCAAACACCCCACAGGACTCTCACAATTCAATGAGAACACCTGTGGTTCACTTACCTTTGCAAATGTAATAGGGCCCAACGTATTGGTTCTTGGTTGGTCGCGGGCGAATGAGCTTCCATTCGTGGTCTCCGGCGTTTTTTAGTCTGCCCAATAGCAAGTCTTTCTTGCATTTGTGCCCATCTTTCAGCAGTGTGTAATCCAGCAATCTTGGACCTGAAGGTTAGAGGGTTGTCAGTCTAACTTAAAACTCAATGTTCCTGAGTCCATCGCTATTTTACCATGACACCACTCGCAAGAAGTGTTCTTACCAACTTTCACAAAGCAGACGGAACAGGCCTGTCTGAATTCGTGGGTTTCCAACAGGGGAATTTTGGACAGCTTGGTGTTAGCAGCAGGCTGTCCATCCATTATGTTAAAGCCCATTTTGGATGGAGCACCTTGAGGTTTATCGTTGCTACAGGTCTGGAAATGCAATTCAGTGTTGAAGATAGATACTTCTTAGCAGATTTTTCATTGTAAGCAAATTTACTATTTTTGCTTTTTGTTTTAAAACCAAACAAATAAAACTTACAGATGAAAAGGTCTGGCCAAAATCCAGAGCGCCTGATGAAAATAAAAGCAAAGGTGGGCCTCAGTTACAGAACAACACCAAAAGACAAATACTCAGAAGGATATTTTTTGGAAGCAGCTAAGCAGGAACAGCAATAGTCTTTATCCTGCATTTGACGTGACACATCAACGGCAAGACGGCTTTCCGAATCAAACCCACTGCTAGAGCATCTGGGTCATGTCACAGCGCCTTACTAACCAATGCTTAGCATTTCCACAGACTCCAGCACTAAACTGCATGTGTATGATTACAACGCTAGTCAACATTTTCAATGTATTTGCTGGAAGCAATTTCATATTTTAAATACAATCTCTGAAGAAAAAAAAAACATTTGAAAATAAAATAAATGACATGCTTTGCTAAAGAGGTTGTCTTTTCTGAAATCCTTCTCGCTCTTTAGCATTCATTGAATTTCAGCGGCCGTCTATTTTTCAGGAGGCTTCCTGTGTTCTGTTACACACTTGATGTCAGACATTGCAGTCTCTTTTTCAAAGAATGTCAACCTGCTGTACTAGGGATGGCTCGATACCACTTTTTCCATCTCGAACACCACGACCTTAAATATGGGCTTATACTAATGCCAATCCAACAGTAGTTTTGCTTTTATTTAACTTTGAAAGCCATTTATATGCCAAATGTAATACAGCCATCCAAAATAAATGTTCAAGCTGTGAAACAAATACTCTTATTGCCTAAAAGGAATGATTACAAAACAAAACGCCAGGTTGGCAACAGGAAATAAGCCTTGCCTGTGTATCGGATGATAACTATTTTTTTCCCCGATACTGATCAAAAACACTGGATCAGTTTCAGACTGATACTGAATATCAAATCGGCACAACCCCAGTAGTTACAGTCCCTCTAACTCCTCTGCACCTTGATGCTTATTCTGCCTCTGTTCTTTTGTCTTCCTCAGCCGTCACTGTCTGACACATAGAAGTCACATGACAAGAACAGCAGCTCATCGCCCGTTCGGATCATTTCAAATTTAGCGGTTGTCCTGAACGTTGACTGTGTATTACAGCACATCACAAATAATTAGAACTCAGATGTGTACATTACATTCCTTATTTGATGACTTCACAATTCATTTCGCTCATTATTAGTTATTAGAGGTGTCAACGAGAACTCGAAAACACAGTCGCACGATAGTACACCTGAGTATTGGACAATGAAACTCCTTTGAAAATCAACGTACACTATATGTTTGTTTAATGATTTTTTTTCCCTTTCAAGTTATTGTATGTATTATTGTACTCAATTATTCTGGAATTTTCTTTCGGGGATTAATAAAGTATCTATCTATCTATCTATCAAGTAATGGTTGGATATTGAAGATCAAAAGAACAAAAAGATGATTTTTCTCACACTG
>JAACJT020000037.1:4359989-4372647 GCA_009936485.2 Gymnarchus niloticus
AAGGACACGGTGGCCCCTGTAACTCCCCCATTGGCCAGCAGGGGCAGCGACACAGGCGGCTGCGTGGCATTGTGGGACGTGAAGGAAGAGAGAGGGGCTGCCTCGTTACCCCCCTTCTGGCTAGGGGGTGGCTGTGGCAGCAAGTTTGGGGCTAGCAGGGGTCCACTCATCTCATGAGAAGGCTGAGGCGCTGGAACCAAATAGACAATAAGGGAATTAAAGCATCCTGCTTCCAAAATACCACTATTTTAAAGCAGTAGTGCTCCAATCACCATAATGCTTACCCAGCTCAATGTCCTCCACAGACTCCGTTTCTTTAAAACTCTGGAGAAACGGCAGTAAAGGAAACTCATTAATATTAATGAGGACTCTTTGCAATGAAACCAAACAGGCTTTCCAATACCAGGTTATAAGTACAATTATGAACCGCTGAATTTTAAATTCACTTAGCACTGCCTGCCAGGTCTGGAGCCAGAACTCATAAGCACATGTGCATACTGGTTTTGGTCCAGGAAGGCTCTTTGGTGGGATTAAAATTTAAATCATCCAATATGCTATTGGAAGTCTTATGACAATTTTTATAATAAAACTTGTCTATCCATCTATTGTCAAACCACTTCTCTTGGTCAGGGTCGAGAGCCTAGAGTCTACTCCAGGCAGCACAGGGTACAAGGGAGGCGAGGACGCAATCCCATCACAGGGCACACACACTACAGGAAACTTAGAGATGCCAGCGGGCCTGACTGCATATCTCAGACTGGAACCCAAGAACATGAGGAGAACGTGCCTACTCCAAACACACAGAATAGAGTGGATTTCAAAACTGGTGCATGTGCCAATTAAACATCACATTACGGTAAATTAGTCATGATTCTGTGCTCACTGCAGGAAGCAGTTTTTTTTTTTCTAGTTTGGCTTTAAAGTGGGTTAAATCATCATGCAACCAAACCAACGATTAATCTGAACTAGATGACAACTGATAAGTGAATCTGTAAGGTCAATTTCTGTTTTTAAGTTCAATGAATTTATTATGAGAAAGTCAAGCACATTATTTGAAAACACAGTTTACCAATATCTATGGAGCATCCCTAAAATAAGAATAATAATATTTCACAAGAGCTGCTTAACAGACCTTACATTACATTTACACAGACATCAGTTTCTTCACCTATAAAACCCTGCATTCATTCTCACCTTTTCACTGGATGCTGATGAACTACTGGACCCAGGCAACACATTTATGGCAGGCTAAAAAAAAAAAAAAAAATCAGCATTAAGAAGTCGCAGAAGTGGAATAATTTACCTTTATGTATAGTCAACAAGCCAAGTGACACATGACCAAATAATGGTGAGCTGGAAAAAGCAAAGTTTTACAATACAAAGTCTAGTAAAAGTTGAACTGTCCAGCAGAAGGTGCTCACCTTACGTCGGACGTATGGCTTGCGAATTTTCAGTCCCAGGAATTTTGCCAGCTCTTCGGTGAGCTTTACAACACTGGGATCCTGTCACACACACACACACAACCGTACGGAAGACTAAGATAAAGCACTCCGTTTGTTTGTACCAACGGCATCCAGTTACGTCCAAACGAACACTACATAAGACAGGAGGTCAGACAGACATCAGTTTATCCCCGGATGGGGCACTTGTCAGACCTTTAAGTGCCGCGCTTAACTATCAGCATCTATCTACTTTGAGAGTGATTAAGGTACACGGCGGGCGGAAGCGTGTGTACCCAAGGCTCGTACCTGTGGCACTGCCAGTAAGCACTTGGCTATGGATTCGTAGGCCTCAGACTGCCTGCCCATCTCCTTCAGGCACCTGGCTTTTCGATACAGAGCCCTGTGATTGTCGGCGTTGAGCTGCAGTGCCTCCTCGCAGTCTCTCAGGGCCTCGTCATACACTCCCTGGAACGCAGGCACCGGGACCGTCTTGGTTAGTATCCCAATGACCACCACATTCCTAATTCTCTCATATTATTCCTTCCAGGTTGAAATTCTATTCATCCCTAGAACTAATGTATATACATGGTTTGGGTTAACAGCACACAAGGAATACAATATGCTATGAAGGGAATATAATGGCTAAGCAAGTTTTGCCATCTACGCACGTTTGGTTTCTAAGTATCGTGTTGACAGAAGTTACGTCGGGGGCACAAAAGTAGCCACATACACCACACAAACATCTTGGGTGTAGTATTTGACCTTTTATGGGACAATAAACAAATGAGCAAACAGACCAAGGTGTATCAATGAAAATGAAACAAATATAATAAAGATCAGTCCCTGGCAAACCCCCTGAGCAGTTTGAAAGGAACCAAAAAAGTAAGGCCCGGTCAAGAAATACGGACTACTTAAAGTGTTAAAGACAAGGTGGCAAGAAGAAGGTAATTAGTAAAATTAAAAGCCAGTTCTGAATGTGCATTAAAACCCTGAGAGACTGAACTGTACAGTCTTGGAATTGAGGCGTTAAACACCATTATTTTTAATACAGTAAATGCTCCTTCCGGTTGTAAGTGACTATTCAGTTTCATTTTTAATCTCTAGGATTCAAAAGAATATAACTGGAAAACAAAAAAGAATTGTGGATTTGTAAAATTAATCACTGAAAAAGAGAATTTTTGCTAGAGTTTAAAATCAATGCTAAAACACTGCTCTGTTCTGAAGGTCTAACCCAACACATACTTGGAGGGAGGTACACCTAAAAATGAATCATTTACTAAGTCCAGAATAGTTTAAACTCAACACTATTCATGACCAAATCAATAACTCAGAAATCAAAAGCATTTATCTGATGATTACAGACCCCTTTCCATGAAATCTTTACAACATTTTGGTGAATACTATATTAATGAGTAAATTAATCATTACAAGCTGAGAAACTTAGTGAGACAGAATGCAACTGAACAATGACAGTGTGAGACAGAATGAAACTGAACAATGGTTTGTCAATCCCTGCCTGACTGAAAGCTGGTTAAACCGGTCATCAGTGTCGTTCCCTCAGACTTACGATGTTGAGGTAAGCAGCGGCACGATTCGCATGCAGCTTCTCCAGAGCTGTGCTGTGAATCGGGATCTCTTCCGAGGCTGCATAGTCTGCCACGTTTAAGGCTTCGGTGTAGTTCTCTAAGGATTTTGTCCAATCGCCCTCACTATACACACAGTTTCCCTCCTCAAACAGATTCATGACGAGGTTTTGAATGAACTCCTGCAAAAACAAGACAGCAATCTTCAATACTGCAGCCTATGCCAGTACTTACAGGTGCTTTTAAATAAGATATTAGTTAACACTTACATTATACTGTTCACTGGGTCCAGGAAAGGGGAGCGTAGACCTGTCATAAATAAAATATGGCTTAGACTGTACATCACACAACATTAAATTCTGTACTGTTACGGCTGCATTCAAGGCACCGAGCAGACAAGAAAGCCAACACAACACAGTCACCATGGGATGATTAGTTTCAGATGACCAATACAGACTAGATGAGAGCCCCATAGTGCTGGGATTCAGACTAGATCACTCACTCGATGAACTCCAGGCCCCTCTGGATGTCCTGCAAGCGGCTTTCGCGGTCCGGAGGCACACCGGACATCTTTCCATGGGGCTGAGACAAAGCTTAAAGCTGTAAAGGAGGAAACCAACCAGTTGCATCATTGCATGCCTTACATGTTGTAAAGTGTAGTCTCTTATTACTGTACATACTGTATATCACTCATTTGTCGAATTCTCCATGAGCGCCATCTCTGGTACCGCCTATAAAGTGGACGTTGTTAACATAGATGAAAACTGGGCTGGATTCCTTGGATTAACATAACTGATGTTACGTTAATAACGTGATTTTATTTGTTTTTTCCATTCAGTTTTTCTTTCTTTAAAAGTATAATCACATACCTTTACGGCTCGCTAATATCGTGGCTTCGACGCACGTATGCTTAATTACTGGTACCGAAATGTAACTTTAGTCAGTTTCTTTTATCCTCTTTGAAGAATTATTACGGATTATATTTAAAGCTTTAGGGCTACGTGCTCAAATAACACGTCTTGGTCCAACGAAAGTAAAGAGCTAAAGTAGATAAAACGTTATTTTGGTCGTTTTTTAAAATAAAAACTTCGGAAGCACACCTAAGTTCAGGCTATAGCCTTGCCATATAATGTGTTTTGTAAAGACGACTTTTAAACAAGACGAAATGAGACGTCCAAAACCAGGTTAACTGAAGTCTGAAAGAGAAAACGAAGAGCCACGTTTGCACTGGTAGGTGCTGGTAGCGCTTCGGGCTCCACCGAGCCGGCGGCCTAACAGTAGTGAAGTTTAACGCAGCTTAATGAAGCTCCTTTATTAATAACAGAAAAAAAAACAAAAACCCACCAATATCAAAAAGAAGGCATCATAAAAAAAAGCATCGTTTTCCAGAATCGTGACAGAGCACGGAAGGGGGTGGCCTAAAAGCAGGCAAACGCGGAGCCGAGTCCGGCCGAAAGTATCCAGTCCATAAGCTCCATCGAACATAACCACATACTTACATTTTAATCCCCCGACTCAAAAAAAGCCAGCTGTATTGGTATATAAGGTACGATCGGCCGGACGATCTACTTTCCAGTACACCTCTGTACATGCACGCAAGGCTCATCCCCCTTCTTCCGCATTTCTAGCCGACATGAACATGCTGCTGTTTTTTTTTTTTTTGTACATTAAAATAGAGACTGCCCTCTGCTGAGTCCGACTACCGACGTCTTCCTCACCCAGGCTGCCCCCATTCGTACGATCTCCCCCGATGCTCGCAGAGCTAACATGCATGTCCCACTCCGTAATCAGGACATCACCGCACCGTAGGAATTTATTAATTCGTCTGGATGACTTCGGCGACAAATAAGTGTCACCGTGAGCGAAAAGCACCTACGACTGCTATACATGCAACACCGAGCCATCTAAATTTAACGAAAGAGCAATTCGGTGGAAAAAAAAATAAAATAACCCCTCGGAGAGCTAAATGCACCGCCACCGTAAATTGAAGTGAGCTTCGTGTTTTAATTACATTTCATAAATAATTTCAGCCTGAATTCCCCACCACGGCATACAGCACCTTTCAAGTTTGACCAATCTGTTGCGCATCATAAATCAAATGGTAGGATGAGATCGAATTTTGTTTGTTGAGTAAGTAAAATGTTTACATGAAGACCAAATAATCTTTTTTGCGCTTATATATTGTTCAGCGTATGTAGTACTGTACATACAGCATCCCTCCAAGTATCCCAGCAAACAAGGTCCGAGAACGTTCTCGTTACGTTCTTAACGTTCCCGTAACGTACCTGTAACGTTCCCTGTCTATTTTAGCGACCGTTAACACTGAACCGAATGCCTAAAAATCTGGCATATATATCTCGTTACGGCCGTGAATGTTTTCACGTGCTTTTAAACTTTTCCAATATGACAGTTTTATTGCGACCTAAAAGCATTTTCAGACGTATTTAAATAGCATATGGTACCCTGTTTTCTTCAAGGACAAAATATTACTGCCATATCTCTTTTATAGATCGGGCTATAGAGCGTTACATAACCTATTTGATCGCTTTAGCTGGATTATGCGCTAAAAACCTTTGTCGTGATGTATTAATTCGGGAAAACGTTGTTTAAAACCTGCATAGACTAAAA
Source organism: Gymnarchus niloticus (assembly GCA_009936485.2). Classification (NCBI taxonomy): domain Eukaryota; kingdom Metazoa; phylum Chordata; class Actinopteri; order Osteoglossiformes; family Gymnarchidae; genus Gymnarchus; species Gymnarchus niloticus. Next base: position 4,365,643 of record JAACJT020000037.1, read on the forward strand.
CGTGCCATAGGAACTGATGCATATAATAAGTGATGCAGTCCCCCTGTTAGGTAGAGCAGCAGGTGGGGTCGTCCCAGCAAACGGACAACGTTCCCACAACGTCCAATAACGTTCTCAACGTTCCTATAACGTACCTGTAACGTTCGCCGTTCCCTGTTAATCGGCTCATTCCTGCGTGATTTCCACCGTGGAAGTTGACCATGCATGCTCTGCACCTCGTACTTCTGTCAGTTTCTGGTAAGTGTCCCGCAAATAGTATTACTAAAAATGATTTTCTTATTTGAAATACGAAAGGACGCGCGACGTGTTTTTCTTTTCTTTTCTATTCAATGTATTAGTCTTTGCAATATTAAATGATTACGTAAAAGTGTTTTCTGGTCCATTTCATCTTCAGTGAACTTTAATGCTCAGCAGAGCGGTAGTTTCGGAGGGCTGGGTTTGCTTCTCTTTACTGTTTTCCTCTATATAATTAACCACTGTTTTGTGTGCAAATTATACAAATTAGAACTGACAGTTTTGTCCCGTTACGGTAATATTTCGGCTGTTCTGATAAATATCATCGCAGCTCTTTAGGGCACATCTGCAAAGTTACAAACAGTGGTTTCCATGTCCTGTAAACTTAAAAATGAAGTTTTGTGCAAGTTGTAAGTAAGCGACGATTGCGTTATTTAATGAATTGTCTCTTGCTTACCGTAATGTTTAGAAAGCTGTGCACCGTCACGAATTTTGTTTGTAATGATGGTGTTGAAATTGAGCAGATAAGATATAAACGTCGCCCGTTTTAGCGGTGTTGTCTTGTTGCTCCGTCTGTTAATAGCATTTAACTTCATCAGAAGTTGAAGCCTACGCCACCATTCCACACCGCACAGACTTTATGTTTTTATTAACCTATTCACCAACGTGTGTTCATGAACTGGTTCTAAAAACCTAGAAAACCTGACGCTCTAAGAGGTTTGTTTCCTTTTCATCACATTGTTCCTTTCTTAATTTGAAAGTCTACTCCCATTAGAATTCGCTCTCATTAAATCAACAACCAGCAAGACCAAATTTGGCTTAGAACGGAATAGTACAGATGAGCAAAGTGAATTTGTTTAAGCTCTTGCAATAACTTGCAGAGAAAACAAACTTCCCGAAGGTCTGAATACTTAATGAGAGGTGTGATTCAGAACAAAGATTGTTCTGTTCTAGGAATATATTGCTACTATAATAAACTGCGGTTCACCTGAAGTGCAACCCTGAACAGGAGCCTGTAGTAAGGCAATAATTTACAAATTTTGAGTGAAATCAATGGCATTCAGGCAGATAATGAAAGTTCAAGAACTACTGACCATTGGTTGTTGGTGACCCATTCCTAATATTTGGAAGAGCAATATTTTGTAGTATAGAGAAAGTCTGACCAGTCCCTCCTAAGCAGTTAATGCTCTCGTCAGATGACTCCAGTGCAGCTATAAACAACACAAGCATTTTGTATGAAGAGCACTCAAGTTCTGCTCTGAGTTCACCCATTGTACTTCAGTGCCCACAGCCAAAATATCATAAGAAAGAGGAATGCTATGGCAATTGAGGGACTGGCACACAGGGAAAATGTACTTATAATGAATTGTTATTAGGGATGTTTGTTCACATGATCTGATTGGTTGTCTGTGCTACAGTGGGTGTGGCCTCCCTGTCTCCAGGTATGTACCAACGGAGTAAGAGAGGCTTGTTGGAGCTGGCTGGGATCATCAAGTGCAGCACCGGGAGATCCGCCTTGGCCTACATTATGTATGGCTGCTACTGTGGCCTGGGGGGCCAAGGCTGGCCCAGGGACCGAGCAGACTGGTGAGGCGGGATTGGGGATCAGTGACAAGCAATGAGTTATGGTGACTCGATTATGATTGTTATTAATTATGATTATGTGCTTTTGTGGTAGGGAATTCTAAGTTTATTTAAGGACTTCACAGTCACAAATTTGCTGTTATATCTATTTCTATCTAAAATCTGGGTGCAATAGTGGGTTTGTGCGAAGGAGAATACAGTGTTTAATTTTGTGTGTGCGGTCCTGAGGTTTTAACATACCACTTAGCAAGTTTTGGGTACGCCCATCTCTCCCACATGCTCCACTCTGGACTTCCTGTTTTTAGCCCAGAATAGCCCACCTCATCAAAAAGCCAAGAAAGTGCCAACAGATTTAATTTCAGACAGTGTTTAAACATTTGCAGTGATACATATCTGAAGTATTGCACTGAATTTTCACATGCTCTGTGCAACAATTCATAGACACATCTGTGTATTTAACAGGATTCTACGAACATCAAAACTTTATCCGGTCAGCAGGCGTGGCTGCGGTCACCTTTCCTCTGCTGTTCTGGCACCCAGAATTCACTTGGGCTGTGTGGCTGGTTCACCTGTTGCAATTTAGTCACAGTGGGGTAGGGGTTAGACAGTAGTTTGGGGATATTTTTCTCCAAAACAAAATTAGTACTATGTTCTGTCCATTATTCCTGTGATATATACAGTAGACCATTAAACAGCTTTTGTAACTTTCCCAAATGTTTTCAGCATCAAAAAAACAGGAGAGAAACAGATTTTGACTGAACCGTCGCTAGTTGAGCTAATTAATTAAGAAGACCTAAAATTTACTTTCAAAAGTAATAAATGATGGAGTTAATCATCTTGACATTTTTTTCTTGTGGTTAAACTTTCTACAAGGAGTCTTTCCCTCATCCAGGTGTTGTCACAGACATGACTGCTGTTATGGAGAAGCTGAATTTGTAGGCTGTCAGACAAAGACGGACACCTATAAATGGACATGTGAGGACAACATCGCAGACTGTGGTACGTGCCGCATGTTGATCTATTAAAAGTCTTCCCAAGAACCACTAATTATTTCTAAGTATTGAAATATCACTGGCAAAGGAAGTAGCACCTTTCACTTAAAATTTATACTTAACAAGGCCGTGGTAAAAAGCAATTATTATTAGTCTGCGTTTTCAGCTGTGAATAAAGAGATTTTTCATGCGTAAACTTGGTAAACCAGTAGAAGATGTCGTGTATTGAATAAACCAACTTATAGTTACTGCAGGTTCGTTGTGAGTGCTGGGCTCCCATAATAGCACATGGGAGGGTTCTGTAGAGTCTCAGCCTGGAAGAGGAGTTTGCAAGTCAGTTTTTTACTTCACTTGCGCACTGAATGTCTGAAGCAACATTTGCACCACAAGTAAATTTAAATCGGAAACCAAATGGTAAACACTGACCTTGTGCTTTGTAAGATTGTGAGACAGGACAGATTTTCACCCGGTTATTCTATTTCTTTATAGATTCTCTCAATGACAGATGTGAGAAAATCCTCTGCCGCTGTGACAGGGACGCTGCCAAATGTTTGAAAAAAGCACCTTTTAAACCCAAATATGCCCTTTGGCCTGACTTTTTATGCGGCTGTGAACATCCAACATGCAATTATTACTGACACAACAAGTGCTTCACTCTGGCAGGCGTCAGCTCTGTGATGTTCTGGGTGCCATGTTCCCTCGCAGAGGAAATGCAAATAAACTCATGGAAGACCAATATACTTCTAAAAGTTATGGAAATACAGTGGAGGAAAGGGGAGAAAATATCCAACCTAACATTTCTTAGGAAGTTTGTAAAGAGTTGCCCTCGTGTCCTATAATAAAAGGCAGATTAAACTCTATTGAATGATTCTGAGCATAATGTTATAAATTACTAATTACAGTACTATACAGAACTGTATTAGAAATTGTCAATGGGAATAATTATATATAATGTTGCTTTTCATTAAATTAAGTGCCGGAAACTGAGAGAAATGGGCACATTCCCAGAAATGAGTTCTAGCACTCAAATTGAGAAATACGTCAGTCTTGCCTTATATTAGGACTCTGTTTTTCTTTAAAATAAAGAAAGAATGGTTAAAATCAAATCTGACTCTTTGCTTCAAACACAGAGGCATGCTGTTAGCCTTAGGTTTCCTCGCTAGTTCATGTAGGTGACCATTGTGATACACCCGCGTCACATTTCCAGGCAGTCGATGCCAGCACAGCCACAATGTGACAAGGCAAACCAGTTTGAACATCGAGCAGAGTTTATTCCGTGCAGAAACAAAATCTCCATTTAAAATAAGGCTTTGCACACATTACCAAGACAAAGTGTAGCTCTGTGATAGAACACATTAACAGACAGACAAAAAGGCCAGGAAGAGATGACTATCACACGTAGACCTATCAGGTAACAACTCTCGGTCATTTAACCTACGCCCACAAAGACTGCAATGTCAGCCACAGAATTGTTGCGTTCATCAATGCAGTATGTTGTACATGCTACTGGAAGGTTTGCATGATTTTATATAAATCAAGACCTACTCTGAACTCAAGAAGCAGTCGTGAAATTGCTGCGTAATATGAAACTAAGAGAAAGAAAACTGAAACCAGCAAAACTGACTGGAATGGAATGATGGTACAGTTTTGTTGATAACTGAAACTGAAATTAGTACTAAGATCATCACACTGCCTATTTTATTTTTCATGTTATTTACTGATGTTTATATTTCTATTGTGCAATTACCAATATCACAAAAAAAACAAACTGATGGAATATGGTGTCGACAGAATCCATACTAAATTATATAGATGCTTTCTATGAAAACTTTATTTAATAAATCTTATTATTCATTGGTAACATATAAACTCTCCAGACAGTTTTTAGGAATCCCATTCAAATGCATGGCAGGACCCCTCTGAACAGCATGGATTCATTGTGCCATGGACTCAACAAGGTGCTGTAAAACTTCATTAGATTTTCTGTTCCATGTTGACATGATTGCATCATAGTTGCTGCTGATCTGTCAGCTGCACATTCAAGCTGTGAATCTCCTGTTCCACCACATCCCAAAGGTACTCTACTGGATTCTGATCTGGTGACTGGGAAGCCAGTGAAGTACACTGAACTCATTATCATGATCATGAAACCAGTCTGAGATGACGTGAGCTTCTTGATCTGGCGCATTATCCTTCAGGAAGTAGTCATTAGAAGATGGATAAATTGTGGCCATTAAAGAGTGCACATAGCAGCAACACTCAGATAAACAATGCTTACTTGGTATCAGGGGGCCCAATGTGTGCCAAAAAACATTTCCCACATCATTTCATCAGCACTGCCAGCAAGAACTGTTGACACAAGGCAGGTTGAGTCTATGAATTCAAACTCTGACCATTTGCATGCTGCAGCAGTGTGCCCACAACAGCTTCTGTTTCCTGTTTAGCTGACATGAGTTGAACCTGATGTGGTCTTCTTTTGTTGTAGGCCATCCACCTCAAGGTTTGATGTATTGTACATTCAGAGATGCTGTTTTGTTCATCACTATTGTAAAGAGTCTGGCTATTCTCCCTTGACCTCTCCCATCAACAAGGCATTTCCACCCACAGAAGAGCTACTCACTAGATGTTTTTTTTTATTTTTTACACCATTCAATTTTAGAGTTTATTGCATGTGAAAATCCCTGGAGATCAGCAGTTTCTTAAATACTAATACCAGTCTGTCTGGCACCAACACCCATGACCTGACCAGTAACTGAAATTCTTTACCTGTGTTTGAATGATATTATGCATTAAGCTGCTGCCACATGGCTGGCTGTTTTGCACGAATGAGCAGATGTACAGGTGTTCCTATAATAAATCAGCCAGTAAGTAGATTTAGTACAATAACCTCCATACATCCATCATCGTGGCCATGTTTGTAGGGAGGTGTGGGCAACATTAAAATATTACATTAATTAATATAAACTACATTAATATATTGCACATTACATATGAAGGTACAAATAACACATTCAATGCTAAATTTTCAACAGCACAATTCAGCCTCATTTTTAGGTTTTTGATCAGTAGAATGACGCTGATATTTATGATCTACGAGTAACTTTTTACCACTGCAGCTTTTATTTTGCCACTGACACATTATTTAATAAACAAAGACAACACAACAACAAAAATAATTATTACAACGATATGCAGATAAAACAAAATAAACTGAATTAAAAATATATATTTATTGCATACGGGACCCAGGAAATTCGTCACTCTACATTTTATGGTTTCTACCCTGCGAAACTAAATACCTTAATAGGTAGCGCTGAGCTTCCCCGCCGGCCCTCGCCTTTACGTGACCGCCATCCCAGACCACGTGGTCCTGAGGCGCGACGTGCTCCGGAAGTGATCCTCCGGAAAGGTTAAAGCGCTCCTGACAAACGGAGCTGCTCAAGCCGCCGGTGTTTTGTTTGCGAGTCTGCAGGGATGGAGGTGACGAGGAAGAGTAAGCCCTTTACTGTAAACTTTATCTGCCGAACGGTCTGGTGTGCATTTTCTGCGTGCGGGGTTTTTTTTTTTTTTTGGGCTAAGTTATTCGGTGCTCTAATTTTAGTGTGCTGTATGGCTGCAGAATGTCATACGCCAGTGACTCTGCTCTACTGCCAGTGAGTGGTTTCTATTGTAACCTGAAATATCATTTCAGATTTTAAAGAGAGTTTAAACGCCATTTACAGCGCAATAGAAGAAGCAGATTTTCTCGCCATTGACGGAGAATTTTCTGGTAATTGTTTTGTTACTACCGTTTCGTTCGACCCCCCTGGCATGGTTTGCGTTATTTTAATGCACCGATTTAAATTCCCATCGTTTAAGGTATAAGCGACGGACCCTCGGTTAGCGCGTTAACGAATGGTTTGGATACCCCTGAAGAACGCTATCAGAAGCTGAAAAAGGTAAAAAAAAAAAAAAAGCATGCCGTTTATGCGGGAAGTGCACTTGTGCATTACTGCTCGCAGTTTTGCGTTTCATGGCACGAGTACCTGTTAGTAGTAATAGGACGTGAGGCTTCAAAATCTGCCAGCATTGATTGAGTGATTCGGGATATTCAACACCCGCCAGTCCCCCCCCCGCCCCCGTTCCACCGTGCTGTCGCGCCTTTTGCATTGCGCCCGGCTTCTTTCTCCTTTTCCTTTTTCTTTCTTTGTTTTTC
>JAACJT020000037.1:4382385-4408002 GCA_009936485.2 Gymnarchus niloticus
ACAATTCAATCTCAATTGAAACATTGATAGCTGAGGAATTAATACATCCCTCTGCCATAGTGTGTGGCTTTTTGCACGGCAGTTTATGAATTTTTCTTGAAGAAATCAACTGGTGCTCCGGATGTGTTGTCTCCAAGTGGTGTCTTAACTTGCTCTGTTTCAAACTGTCAGAAGCTAATATTTTCAGACACAACACACTGTGGTGTCTCCTCATTACCCACCATTGTACTGCCGAAGCCGAGGGCGACGTATGCCTCGTCATATTCTTGTCTTTGCTTTGAAAGTTGTACTTTGAGTTAAAGACTCATCCTCTGCTGTATGTTTAGCTGGGAGCCTCTCGCAAACTTGTCCATGTTATGCTAGCAGTGCTCAAGCATGCCTCATCCGTTTGCCTTGTTGCACCCCCCTGAAATAACTCCACACGCCCCCTACTTTGGGAACCACTGTATTAGGTGATCCAAACTAATGCTGTGTGGAAATGGGTTGCTGGTGCATCAGTGGCTGAAAGTGTGCCATTATCACTCATTCCAGAGTCACATGGCTTTTCAGTTGGGAAGTGGCAGTGCCTGTTTAGCTCCCTGTGAAAGGCTGCTTTTTTTTGGAGGGGCAGGGGGGGCAGTTCAGCAACTGAAGCAACTGGTTCCATCCTTGTCTTTCAGGTGTCCCCTGCTCCTCAGTCAGGTGATAGGGATTCTCCTTTTAAGCCTGCCCTAGAAATGAATGGGTTTGACTTCAGCGTTTTGATGTGGTCCAAAGCTGTAGCTGTACATGCCTCTAACTTGCAGTTGCTCCTTGTCTGTATGAGGTGCACCCCCCACCCGTGCAGCGTCTGCGTTAAGGTAGTTTGACAAGTGAAGCTGCAGGTGTGTGTGTGGGTGTGTGGTGCTCAGACTTGATCCATCAGTGTAGATGCTTCATGAGTAAGTTTTCAAACGGCACCCGACCGTTCCCAACAGCGCCACTGAGTCACTGGTTTTGGTTAAAAGCCCAGCAAACTTAAAAACGGCATGTTTTGATTTCTTGTGCTTGCATAGCCTGATTGACACCTGTGAGCCCCTGCTCCTTTGGTTGTAACATGTCTCCACTGAATACCCTTCCTCAAATTAATGAATCCTGTTTGTTTTGGCTTGCTACTGTTAACAGCCTGCAGTATTTGCATTTATTGGTGAACAATCACAGTAAACACAAAGTGCTTGCTGGGAAAACGCCCTGACTTGCAGAGTAGGCTAAGCAAGACCCAGCAGTGAGCTCCTTAGTGTGTCGTGACAGGTCAAGACACATTTTGAGCTGTGTCTTTCTGCTGGTTAAGAGGGCAAAGGGCTTGTTAATGGTGGGGGTGGAGAGGTAGCAAACGGTTTGTGTAGCTGAAATGAATGTGGCTAGCTTGGATGCCTTAAGTGTGTGTTGCACGCACCTGATGTGTGTTGTGATGTTTCATTGCATGGATACCAAATGCTTCAACAAACTGCTTTTAGATGTTCCATTGGTGAGCTCTGCTCGGTCTCTAACTGCTCCCCTTAAACCCTACACCCAGGGTTAATACGTCGCAGAGATGTTAGTGTGAGCACTTGGTAAGATGTATTGTCACTTTATACTGGGCGTTGTCATTCTCACGCCCATGCTCCATCTGGCCCACACTACCATGTGGGTAGTGAGTTGGTAAGTCTGGTTCAAGGAAAGGTGTGTTGAGTATAAGAGGAGCTGAAGCCTTAATCCTTTAAGATGGTTTTAATCTAAGCCCACTTCCTTACCATGAAACACTGAGGGGATTTATTTGCATGGCTTATTGGTTTAGTTGGGTGCACCTGATCTTATCAGCTCCTTTTTCTTGGTAAGCTACCTTTTGGGTTTTGCCTTGGTGAGCTTTAAAAGGTGCCGCCCATATGCTGTGGGAGTTTGGTACTTTTTGTGAATTGGTCTGAATGGGGATTTCTGAGCTTAATGTCCAACCCTCCGTTCTCAAATGGGCCAGAAACTTGTGACAAGTCAGACTTGCATCTGGGTGTTGGGTTTGTGGAAGGAAGGATGATCATTTGGTTTGGCTAAAGGATACATTCTAGGCAAAGTCTATGCACGTTTGTCAGCTTTGCTCATCCTAAAATATTCCTGTTTGCCCTGAATGGCAGGTGCAGCTGCTTTCCTGTAGGGTGACAGGTGATTGGAACTTTTAGTTGGCTCCTAGTTGTATAAACAGCCTTTGGTACCACTGAAGCTGTTCAGCGGTAACTGGAACTAGATCATAGCACTGACTCAAGTGGCAAGAGTGACAGAGTTGGACTTCAGTTACTGTTAAGTGCGTGTCAAATGTAGTGCAGATTTTATAGGTAGCTGTGTTCTGACTAAATATGAAACTCCTATAACATGCTACTGAGGTTGGACAACTTTAATGTGGAATATTGACTTGATTTTCTCGGATGACTTGGAGTCTTTTTTTTTTTTTTGAATCGGTCTAGAAACACTTCTCAGTTGAACCGTGTACGTTTTTGGCCGCAGGGTTGCTCAGTCCTCACTGTGCTCCGTTCAAACCCTATCTGGCTTGGTTCTCCCAAACAGCTCCCGTGGCCGCTTTGCCGCTGGTGCTGGCCGGCTGGCGGAAGCACATCTGTGCAGCTGGCCTGGCATAGTGACCCCCGGCCAGCAGCGCGGGTCTGCCTCCTCGCCAGGGGAATCCCTGTGGCCTCTCAAACAGCTGAGTCACATGGAAGACTTGCCGGCCCAACTGCAGGCTGTGCTCCAACTGCGCTCCTAATAGGAAACAGATGCTGGATCTATGCATGGAGCCTACAACTTGCTCTCCCTTGATTTTCAGTATATAGGCTGAATTTAATTAGGCAGCATTGGCTGGGAGTGGTGATGCTATGGCCAATAAAATGATTTGTCTGTCTGCACCGTTGGCTGCAGTAACCCATAGCCTGTTAAGTGTTTAGTGACCTGCCTGGTGTCACCCTCTGGTCTTGGGTGACAAACAGCTGAGGTGTGGTCTCTGCCATGTTTCTTCTGGATTTCATGAAGCTTATTCCCTTGGTGCTGTATCCTGACTGGTTTAAAATGTGTGAAATGCAAGGCCAGTCCTTAGCTGTATTGTAAGACTACTGTGGATGTTAAATCTGGGGTTTGGGAGTAGGTGGTGGTGAGGCATATGACAGCCAAGCTTTGAGAAGTGCCGCTGAACTTTATGGCCAGGAAGGATGTCAAAGCTGTTTTTGGATATGTGTATGCTTGACCTGCTGCTGATTTTGAATTCAGTATATTGGGATAGTCTAATTTGTGAACTGTATGGTAAAATGTAGCATTTCAACATCTGTAATGCTGGTATTCCCAATGGTGTCTGTGAATTTGGCCTCCTTTGCTGTGTTGTCAGTCTGTGCAGTTGGGCCATTGAGGTAATATAACAAGCAGGTCTCTCCTCCACGCCATTACAGCGGTGAACACCAGCCGCTATGCTGAGAGCTACCGTATCCAGACCTATGCAGAGTACGTGGAGAGCCGGCAGGAGAAGCAGGCCTGTAGGAGGTGGTCTGAGGGTGGCTGGACAAAGTCGCACTATAGCACGTCTGCTGTGGTGCCCAGCTATGGCTACAACAACAAGTAAGGGTACCCTCTGTTGCGTGCGTACGTGTTGTGTTGTGGGGACTTGAGTCCTTCAGTCACTAGACTCGCTTGGGTTTTTTCAAAGTCTTTTATGATTTTTTCATTGGTCAGCAAGTGAAATGTGAGGTTTCACAGTACCAGCTTTTTACAGGTGTAAAGTGTACTTTCATTTTGGTGGTCACATTTTATGCTTGCAAGTAAGTCACTGTCTTTTGTAGAGTACTCTAGTTTAACCAGTTTTTTTTGCATCCCTTTTGAGATTTAACGAGCAAGTCTGTTTAGCCGTGTTCTCAACTTTCCTTAAACTGATCTAGCTTCTTACTTCACATCAGCAATGGTTGTTACAGATCCTGCCTGATCTGTCAAACCATTGTTGTACTATCTGTCCTGGTCAGTGTTTGAGCCCTGTGCTACCTGGGAGAAACTTCAGGCCCACCCACCACAATGTAGCGGTTCACCATGGAGGGGGTGCCAATCAATCACGTGATCCATGGACAGATGACTGGATCTGTCATGTCATTGGACTATTGTTGGGGGTGGTTAGAGCACCAGGAATCCCTCACAGAGCTTGTGAACAACACACTTAGGCAGGCAGGATTCTAACCCCCATGCCTGTGGGTATGAAGTAACAGCGCTAACCACTGGCTCCACACCTTATGAAATCATTCTCAATTACTCAGTGTATACTGGTTATGCTTGGCTTATTCTTCAGATGTGAGGGTGAGGTCTGATCAAAGGTTTGGCTTATCTTTGCTCCAGGATCTTCCCTGGCAAAAGGAGCATCAGTCCCATCCAGGAGGAACAGGTTTCTGAAGATGCTGGGGATGACATTGGCACTTGGAATCAGTTCTACAGTAACAAAGGCCAGAGCAAAAAGATCCGAATTGATGGTGTGTGTGTGAACCTTATCTAATACTGTAAAGAATCTGCTTTTGACGTGTACGATGAGTTGGTTTTTAGACTTGAGGTAGATCTGGTCCAGGTTGCTTCAAATCCTGATTACATTTCTTCTGGCAGCATCCGCTGGGAGTAGAACCATGGAGGGTACTAGCCTCCAGAAGCCTGGAGGCACGCCCGAAGACAGCTGGCTCACCTTGCAGTACGTTGACTCTGCCGCCCCCTGACTGGTGTTACACCCAGAGAGCCACAGGCGGTGGCAGCTAATGCACCTCTGCCACCCTTTGGCCTGCCGTGTCATTTTAGTGTTAAACTGAGGATCCTGCCTTGGTTTCCTCACACTTGTTCCCCTGGTGTTTGTGTCATTAGAATCTTCTCCTGAATAGGGACACAACTTGGCCTTCCATTAGGAGTCATCGACAATTCAATCATGAACAACTGACTTGAGTTCTCTGTACTGATTTTTAAAGTTTTTGGTGCTGAAGCCCACATCATTCATAGTGTGGGGTGCACCAGAGTATTTATGTGTGATACGTTACAGGCCTCCAGAGGAGAGGCGAAACATGAGCCCCATCCAGGAGGAGCAGGGCTCAGATGGCATGGAGGAGGAAGGGGATGCCCACGCCAGCACCTGGGCCCTGCCTGAGGCTACTACTAGCACACAGGGGAAGAAGGGCCGCAAGCACAAGAGGAAGGCTGAAGGTGAGCTGCTGTCTAGTGATTGGACAAATGAGGCTTCAAAACCTATGGTGGTCAGTTCAGGATACTCACAACTGCTCCTGCTGATTTTAGCATTGATTGGTACTTCAAAACTATGGGTGTTGTCTTATGTAGTGCCAACACTGGTTGGTTTGGGTTACTCCCACCCACCAGTTTTTGAAGCCTCAATCCCATTGGTAGTTTTGACACGTGTCTTATGGCCCAGTTCCAAGTGGTAACTACAAGTTTCCTTCAGACATCAACATTCAAAGTGGACCATTTTGGTGTTTTTTGGTGGGCTGTACTTCCTACCCATTTGTTGAAGGACCCTGTTGACCGGTTCAAGGGTTTTTTTTTTTATACTGGTACTTGTGTAAAGTTGGCTTTTTTTTATATAGCATTCTAAATGGTTTGAGGAGCAAGGTTTGCTCAACTGTGCATTTGAGTTTTGCACACTTCACCTGTAGCCCTATTTTAAGAACATGCAAAAGTTATGGTATCTTAAGATGAGTGGGATTGAGCCATGTTAGTGGTTATGATAACCCCACCCTTCCCTATTTCAATTTGTCATGCTTTGAGTAGTATGGTGTCTGTGACCAACTCTTGATGTTAAGTTGCTCCAAACCTGAAGATCCTTGTAGTCCTTTACAGAATTCCCTGCGTTTTTCAAGACTCTTCACCACAGAAGGGGAACCAGCCCCCCCATTTCGGTCTCCCATCGTCAGTGTAGATGGCGCTGCCAAAGCTCTAAATATAACCGCTGTGCTCCTTACACAGGAGAGTAACCTGACCTGTGAATGTTGAAGAGGGGTGCCGCCAAAATTTAAGTGAGCAGTTTAGTCATGGAGGAACTACAGGCTCTTATTGGTATAAAGGCTTTCCCAGGCATGGGAATCATAGCAGGTACCAAATGCATGGTGCCAGTTGTCATGTAGCCTCTTACCTTGGCGTCAGTGATCTCATGGGAATGTCAGCCGTCTAAACCAGTAAGGTGGCACCCCCCCCCCCCCCATGATGTCTTGAACAGGAATGCTTACTGGTGACATTGGCGGAAACCAGAAGTTCTGTACTCTGACCAGTGAATTTCATATTAAACCTCAATGTCCCAGTCTTTATACAGTGGTGTTTCCAAAGCTGCTGTTCAGCTAAAGTATGGTGGGCTTTGCATTTGTTGGACTGCCTTCACTTCCCAGCTTTCCAGTTGGCTGGCTGACTCAACACTTTGGGGGGGGGACCTTATTTGGTATGCTGGGTTCCCCTCATCCATTAAGATTTGCCAAACGTATTCATGATTTTGATGTCTTGAATTCTTGCAGTCCTAGAACATTGGACCAGTGTTTTTCTAGCTTGGGATTGTCACTGTAGGCTTCAGCTCAGCCTGTATGCTTTTCACTTTGTAGGTCTCGAGGTAACTACAGCGTCTTCGTCCTCCACCCTGTTTGATGTCCCCCAGGTCTGGTAGATGGACTGACCTGCTCAGTGTGGGGGATCATCGTACAGCAGCAGCATCCACAATAAGTCAGCTTTAAAAGCCATAAGAATGTCACCTTGAACGGGTAGAAGTGGCATTGGACCCTTCCTTCGAAAGGGGATCATATGTTTTGAACCTTTATGTAACCAGTGATTTATAAAGTCTTAATATTTGAATGTGACTTTCCCTGTCACCTGTAGTTCTGCGTAGACTTCCATTACTTAGCACTCCTGTGTGTCCAGTCCTTGGGTCGTCACTTGGTCTGCACCGTCCACTTCCTCTGTGTCTGGACTGTACTTTTAACCTTCATCGCAAACTTGTCAGTCCTCCAATGTAGGTGTTGGGATTAAACACATCCTGAAAAAAGTGGGATTTCAAAAGATGACTACAGTAAACATGGATGAAGTGGAGTTCAGGTTGTGCAGGGTTTTAAATTTCAGCTAGTCTTTCTTTTTAATGTACATATGAACTTCAACCACACTTCTAGTTTTTAACCAATGGTAATCTCCTTTAGGGAAAGTGACATTTTATTCCCTAAGTATAGCTGCCATTTATTTCCAATTGTTTTTGTAAAGTTTAATACAGTCCCTGTTGTATTAGTTGTACTGTTTTTTTTTTTTTTTTGTCATTTTCTTTAGTTAAAATGTGGGTATACATTTTTTGTATCTTGGAAACCAGCTCCTCATGTTGGGGGGAGTGAAATTAAAGAATGATTCTTACAACATGGCTCTCACTTCACTTAAAGATCACGACATGTGTGTGAAATGTGAGATGGCTGGTGTGGAGGTGGACAGGCTGGAAGTTCTCCAAGGGCAGCTGGTGGACTGTCCTGTCCTGCTTGACCTCCTGCTCTTGGGTTTAAATCCACCTCTGCAGGTTTGTGGGTCTTGCTCCCTGTCCGCTCCTGCAGTCTGGCATGGGTTTTCTGGCTTGTCAGGTGAGCTTCCCAGCGAAGATTAAATAAACTGGGGTTTTGGGGCTTTTCTTCCTCAAAAGATTTCATTTGACCACAGATTGAGGGGTTCTGGTCCGTTTTGTGTGCCTGCAAGTGTGACAAGCTCTGCTTTTTTTGGATTCAGCACTGCATAAGGATTTGTCACCAAATGTGACCTTTCATAAGGTGCTGTTTCTTGGCTACATTACCGCGAAGGTGGTTAGCTGAGGTGACCTGATCCATCTTCTCAAGCCTGCTTTGGCAGCGGGTTGTGGAATATAACCACATCAGGACCGTGAGCGCCAAAGCACATGCTTTCCAAAGTGGGGCTCTGGCTGAGGTGTACTTTTGAAATAGTTTTTATTTGTCTGGGAAGCAGGAGAAGAGGTGGGTAGGAAGCTAACCTGCTGTTCAGGATGGCTCCTGTGAGATGTCAAATCTAAGAGTTCTATGGACTGGAATGTGGAGCCCCAGGCTATCTTGGTCAGGACTGGAATCTAAGTGGTGGTCGTGACAATCCAAACAATTTTGTAGAACATTGTTAAAGCAATCTGCAGGGGTAAGCAGAAAATCTCCTCTGCATTCCTGACCCCTCTGCATGCTGCTTATGAGTCACTGTTTTCATAAACTTTCCAATTTTTTTTTTTTTAAGATGGATTGACTGCTCTCTGCTTGTGTGATGTGGACATTAAGGCCAGCCCCAAAGCATCTAAAGGGGTGTTTCGGCAAGGAAATGAAAGGCAGCGTTCTGGGCAAACGTTTCTTAGGCGAGTTGGCCAGCCCTGCTATCGCACTTTGCCTTCGGGGGCCCCGTCAGCCGTTGCACCGTTGTTTTCAACATGAGGGGAGGGATTTATCACTGTCATCCAGAGGAAACCTAGTTTAATTTTTCTCCCGTGTCTTTTAGCTTTTTTTTTTTTTTTTTTTTTGGTGCTGTGGTTAAGAGGGGCAGTATGGAATCGCTTTCTCTGGCAAAGCTATTTCTGTCATGGAATTTTTAAACACTTTTACTGCAGGTCAGGGAGTTCTTGGTGCCTCCCCGGTTGGCCTTTGGCATGACCATCTCAGCTGTCACTTCCCTGAACTCACTATAGTGGGGCCGGTAGAAACTTGTTTCTCTTCCGGTCATGATGCATGGCGTCAGCCTTAAAAAGCTTCTTCCAGTTCTGTCGAATGTATTGGATAACAATGAGTACCCCAGCTGATCCTGGGTGACTGGCCCACAGGTTCTCTGTGTACATGTGTAAGTGAGCCATGCTTACTGAGCAATCCCCACCTTGTGCCACGCTTCTGCACGTTTCCCAAAGTAACGCTTACGCCTCCAGTCGGTGTCGCTGCCAAGTCTGCATCATTCTCCAGTTGGGCTTTCACACTTTACCTGTTAAAACTGGTGCCCCCTCTGATACTGGATATTCTGTAATGTGTATATAATCCAAGTAAAGCCAGTGTATTAAATTAAGATGTTCTATGTATTCTGGTAATTTACTGGGTTCATTCTTCTTGGTTAGAGGAATCCTAGATGGGTTATCTTGACAAGTACATGGTCAAAATTACTTTGTTTTACAGATCTATCAGTTGATCCTTGTGAAACACTTTTTTTAACTGTTTGGGTCAGTGTGTGTATATACTAATTGCACTTTCCCATTTCTATAAAAAGCTTAAGTTGTAAAAATGTATATCAAAACTAACCCTAGCACAAGATGATGGCTTTAGACAGAAGTGAAACAGTTGGGATGAACACATTTTATTAACAGTAAATATGTATTGCCAAATTAAAGATCCATGTGCCCTTATTCCCAGTTTAAGTTAGTTTCAAATTGTTTGAGACTATGCTGCAGCTAGAAGTGATTTTAGATTAACAGATTTCATAGAAAAATCTGGACATCTGTGAAGGAGAGTTTAAGTCTATGTTCTACACGTCTGCCTATCACAGGGGTGTGATGGATGCCTTTGGTAACAGGTTTGTTTGCTCTCTACTCAAGTTCAGTCAACTTTGGATTTTTTTTTTTTTTCCCCCCTGTTAAGACATTAACAGAAGTGTGAGGATGCAGAGGTTTAACTTAAGCTGCTTTACCTGGCCAGTCATTCCTGTCCCATTTCATCAAGTGACTTTAATTACTTAAGATTTCTGAAAGGCAATTCTAAAAACCCTTTTTTTAATAAACATCCTCCTTACACTAAACAAATAGAATTTGTTTGATCTGTTTGCCTAAAGGTGCAGTTCAACCAGCTGCAGCTGATTAGCCTGCTTAATACTTCCATTGCTGAATGTTACACTTACCAGGTAATTGTAAACCACTGTGCCGGACTGTGACTTCACATGGACCAACATTGCTGCATTTTTAAGGATCCAGGAACCCCGACAAGTAACTCATCTCTCTGTTGTAGCATAATTAGAAGTTGATTTATTGTAAGTTCTGCTCAGGCATTCTACAATACTTTAAGCTATTTACAGTCCATTATTTCTCCCCATGCCTTATGCTGCTATTTCAGACACGGGTGCAATGTCAGGCTGATTTGTTCCACACATACGTTGTTCAATATGTTCACTTCACAAAAACCAGCAGCTGAAGGTAGACCATTTCTGTATGAACTGGCGAATACAAAAGATGTCAATTCTGCCTGAGGTTCAGGATATTTTTCACATGTCAAGAGGCTGAACCTATCTAGGCTATAGGAATCATAGGACAGGTCAAATCTGTACTAGGTTCAGGCTGTTTTTCCCCAAGTCCAGAGGCTGAATGCTATAGGAGTTTCATGTGGGCATCGTGTGAAAAGCTGTCAGTGAAGGGAAGGTGGGAAGCGGAGATTTGTTCAGCTGCAGCCATCACCCAGCATCCTCAGACTTTGAGGAGATCAGTGCAAGAGCAATAAGGGTTTTTAGGGGCATTATGATTGTGATACTCAAACACAACTGCCCCCAAAAGCCCCTCATTCTCCCTGCAGATTTGAATGTGGCACTGCAGCCTGTAAAGAGTTCATGGGCGTATTTGTTGGTATCAAGAAAATTTCCTTTGGAACCAGACTTCTTTTTATATTACTCTTCTAAAACACAACAATAGATGAATTAGTCTGCCTATGGTTATGTCTGGGCAATAATTTGGACCTAGAGTTTCTGCTCTCAGAGTTGCTGCTTGTTTTTTTATCCCATGGTTAACTGAATACTGCTTATTTACATTTGAGTTATTAAAATGAAATTCCAGAGGTTCGTGTGTTTAAAATATAAAGGATATGGCAAAATAACTAAATTATTAGTATTTATCTTACCATTAGTTAACGCTATCTTGTTGGAGGGCATGAATTAATCATCATGAATTCCTTTTTTTTAACACCTATTTGACTTTGATTAGCACAAAGACGTTTGTAAAATTTCTCAGAGATTGCGTCATTTGTTACTGTTGACATGTATGGCATCTAGATCAGCCAATCGAGTCTAATTAATTTAACAACTGGAACATCGCATCACACTCATGGGGTCCACAGGAAAAGAGCCGAAAATCACTGCCAAAAAAAAAGTAATATAGTTAATGCATCAGTTCATAATTCCACTGGTTTGTGAAGAATTTAAATCTTAAGAGTCATCACCAGACGATTGCTTTCTTACATCAGGATCTGGCAGTCGACTATTCTCTTCCAAGTCTGGTATTTTGCAATATAATAACACAAAATGCCATGCAAACAATTAAAAGTAGAGAACTGTGACTTAAAGCTGACTGAATGAATGCCGGAAGCGGGACTTTGCGGGCCAGTTGGATTTTAATAAAACACATCTCGCCCTCAAAATCCCGCAACCGAGATCACAAGAAGTCTTCGCATGTTTTCCGACTATTTATTAACCCAAATAACCGCCTTCGTCAAAACAGAACAAACAGATGCCACCCCTCGGTGTCTTTATAACGACAATATTGTATTAACGGTGTAATCAACACTCCCATTGGACGCTCGGTCAGCCCTTTAGTTTTCATATAGATTAATCAGGTTTTTAAAAACGCCCATAAGAATGGTATTGGGTTTCACGCATTCATATTTCCATGGTGTTTTGTCACAACAGGTAACCACAAGTACATTAGTTAATTTACTTGCATCCTTTTTTTAAAAAAAAAACGATTATATGTTGATTAAATGTCGATGCATCGGGTATGTGATGATCAAATACCACTCACTAGTTTGTAGACCATAATTATTTACATAACGGCTTCATTTACATATTGCCATAAAATGTAGACAGCACTTAATAATCTAACAGCACAAATGTGGAATCAAGCCTGCGGCTATTAAAAATATGCACTGATATCATTATTTCATAAAGCCAGACTATGTCTGGGACATATCCATTTAGGAGTCATGGGTGGTCCCGCCTGGCTGAGTGTCAGATCCCGTTTTCAGCCCAGACTTCAGGTAGCCTTGGACTCTCAGACAGATTCTGTCTGCCTTCAGTCTCGAAGGAGGGTGCGTGGTGGAGGTGACAGATAAACGCACCTTACTAGTGGCGGTGCAACTCTTAAGAAGAATGACTAAGTCTGGCATCAAATCGCACGTTTTGAGGCATTTTAGGAGCCAGTATTATTGTTTTAGATTACAAAAGAAGAAATTCATCTCACACCTGCTGGCCTGCCCGACCATGTGAAAGGCATGACGTGCGATTGAGCACGCATTTAAAATCCACATATGATGCACTTTTAATATATAAATATGAATGTAGCACATGAAATAGTGTGAAACTTACCCAGATAATGTCAAGGTATTCAGGAGGCGCAATCAGTATGAGCCTAATGTTTTTGTTTTTATTTTTTCTGTCATTGTTTCTTTGATAATGCGTGCTCCTAGTGCCCAGGGTCCTCCGAGTCTATCGGTCCTGACTCATTGCATTGCGTGAACACGCTGCCAGCTCCTCAAACATTTCTTCTAGATCACACCACGGGATAAGAGGAGGGCCATGGGTAGATCCCAATAAGAAAACAAAAGATCGTCATCAAAACTGGTTATATAAATCCACATCAAGCAATGCGTTTTGCTGTAGAAGAGGAAGCAGTCAGTCGCTGTTTCTTTTCAAAGACATGCAGCCAGCAGACGACTCGCAAGCTTCTGTCGAAGTGGCGGTCTGGCGATCTGCGTAGATGATCTGACAGGCAGCGCTGGTGACACTAGCTTTGTTGCTGCTTTTGAAAGGGGAGGGGGGAACTTGTGTTCGTGTGGCAACGGGAGGCACTGTATATGGAGTTCTGACCAGTTTTATTTTCCTAGAAATCCACCTCCAAATATAGAAACTGGGAAGGGACATTCGTAGAAATCCAAAGGACGTCATAACCTTTTTAATAAACGTTTCCCATACCCGTCCTCCAAAGGGCGCTGTTGAATTCAGTTAACTCCCATCTACCCAGCCTCTATAAGGATTAATAGAAAAATATGTCCAGACAAAGGAACGTTATTCAGAAGTCTGTTACTTTGCTGTTAAATCCCACGAAAGTCTACCCCAACTCTCTCGTACTTCGTTGGCAAGAAATATGTTGACAATGGAAGAAAATCTCTTGGGTTAAGATTAGTATGACCTCACCACTTTTTTTCTTATTCAACATAATAGATCTCTCCTTATTCTGCTACGCCTACCAGGATAACCAATTTGGAAATAGATTGATTGATTGATTGATTGATTGATTTCTTTTTCTTTCTTTTTCTTTCTTTTTCTTTCTTTCTTTCTTTCTTTCTTTCTTTCTTTCTAATTGGTTATAAACAGTGTGGATTTCTAACAGACCGTGAGGCCCTGACCAGGATAAGCAGTTCAGAAATGGATGGATGGATGGATGGATGGATGGATGGATTTCTTTCTAATTGGTTATTAACAGTGTGGATTTCTAACAGACCATGAGGCCCTGACCAGGATAAGCAGTTCAGAAATGGATGGATGGATGGATGGATGGATGGATTTCTTTGTAATTGGTTATTAACAGGATGGATGTTATTCCCACTTCCATGGTTGTACTGTAAATTTATTACAAGAAATATACACAGGCAATTGTCTTCTTCTTCTTCTTCCTCTTCTTATTATTATTATTATTAAGTTGCTTAATTTTGAACATTTGACTTCACGTGGAGGAACGATCTACACAAAGTTGCTGCCCTCTACTGGAACAAAATTAATAATTTCATATTTTAAAATCTAGCTTTGCTGAAATTTAATTTGAATTGAGACGCCCATTACTCCATGTTGATTTACTGAAGTATCGATATTAGACATAAATGGAAACCGAAATTCAAGGATAAGTGCATGTCTCATGAAGTCTGAGAGACAGTTTATCCCTGTGTCCTAAAACCCCACATGACCTGTCCATTGCATGCTCCATGTAAATTTAGGCTGTTCTGTTCATCCTCCTTGTAATGTAACCAAAGCACCTTTCTTATTATTGGAGACAGGCATTGTATATACTTCTGTGGTTATAGTGAACATGTACACATTTACTCTTCTAAACAACTTACCAGACAATAACACAGGACTCCTATTGGCTACGCTCCTTTCACTACTGAACCCACAAAAAGATTTTACCAGTCTGTAATGGTAGTCTGCGGTCAGCTACTTTCATCAACAAGTATTGCAAAGCGGAAACTGAACTACAGGTTTGAACATATACTTTTGTTCACTCTTGCTCTGATATTGAATCCTTGCCTTATTTTACTATGCAGTTTTGTTCCATTCCCAGATTTATATGGGTTTTTGCTGTAAAACCATCTTAACATCTTAATGTATGGCTATATAAACATACATATTGCAGAATAGGATTTCAGGTGCATTTCAGTATCTGTGATTCGACAACCCTTGCTTTAAGAGACAGAGTTACAACAGTGAATGTTTTAAAATTGCTCAGTTATGATATATCCCACCGAATTTGAGGAGTATGGTGCATTAAACAAATATATTTTTACAGAGGAGAGCCCAAGCCCTGAACAAACTCATCACAGATAAAAATATTAACCCACAATTTAGATTAATAGGGTTTGGTGGTTGATCTGGACCTTGTCCGATGCTCTACAACCAGTCCCTCCAGTCCTCAAGGACCCAATAGACCATAAAGAGCTCCTGACCCCAATTCATGGTGCTGCTAGGTGGGGGTAAACATACTGGAAAAGAAGGTGCATGGGTGGAGCTTAACATCCTCACCGCAGTGATAGAGGACTGTCCTGGTGCCTAAGTCAGAGGCTTGGACCTTCCACGAAGAATGGGAGGTCGAAAGCTGAGTAAGGCTGGATGGTGCCCAGCTGTTTCTGGTGAATTAAGGCAACCCAGTAGAAACAGCAGGATGGATGAGTAAGTTCGAGGAGGGGTGTACTAATGGTGTTGTAGTCGTGCAAGTAACAAATACAAAAATCAGCAAACCCTAGGAAGCACTGGAGCTGTTTGAATGTTTGGGGGCCAGGAGCAGTCCGGCACTGCCGGGGCCTTAGTGGGGGTCCATAGCCACACCTGAGATTCATACTCCATAGCTGAAAAATTAGATGGTGGTGGCATGGAGCTGATATGTCTCTGGCTTGCAGTAGAATCTCTGGGTGAGGAAGTGTTGCAAAATCAAACAGGTAAGAATAGCATCATGGTCAGCTAGTGATTTAGGGAAAATAAGGATGTTATCAAGGGAAATGAATATGCAGGGATTAATGAGGTTCAGGAGAATGTCATTCAAAAAAGCCTGAAACATAAAAGGACTGTTAGCTGATCTGAACGACACACTTGATATTTGGACTGCCCTGACATGCTATCCTCCTTTCATCCCCCTGCTGAATTTGGATAAAGTCGACTGTTTTGCCAATCCATTTTCATTAAAGTCTCGCTTCCTTGCAGTGTTTCAACAGTGGTGTTTGTTATGGGGTGAGGGTACTGATTCTTGATACTAAACCTGTTCGGTCCGAGACAATTCAATGCAGGGCTGCAGACGGCCATCATTCTTCTCGAAGAAGTCTGTGGCAGTGGTGATGACAACAGCTCTACGTGTGCATTCTGCTAGGCATTGCCAATGTATTGGTCCATTACCTCCAGTTAAAGTCAGAGCAGGGAATATAGTCAGTTTTTCAAGTGGGGTTGTGCCAAGAAGGAGATCATTTTAACAGTTGTACTCAGAATTAGGTAGGAGTGTTGTAGTCCTGCACTTACAGAAGCACTCCTTAAAGTCGTGATAATCACTTGTAGCATGGAGTTGTTGATGGGAGGAGCAGGATGATGTAAATGGCAGGCATCACAGGAATTGTTTCAATTTAGCATGTCCCATCCTCTATGAAACCCTTGGATTAAGCTGCTGCGATCAGAGATAGTTAAAGATCAAGGGGTACTGGGGAAAGTCCGTCATGTAGAATGGGCAATCCCTAATGTGATTACCAAGCTCCAGTTAGAGGGGACAAGTCTGGAATCCCAAGCAGCCTGTTTCTGTGAATCCCCTGTCTAATGTGTTGATCTGGATGAGATTCTGTATTGGCACGAGAGGAATGTGGAGCCGTTGCGGCAGCCTGCAATGGACAGGTGAGGCCGTAAAAGCTTTCCAGGCTGCTGTAGGGGCACAGTCGTCCCCGCAGTCACCACTTATGACCTTGGGGTGTCATGGGACTTTGTCTACAGTGCAATAGGTCAGATGTCAGAGGGCTCTTGGGTGATTCTCAGGCAAGATACCCTTGAAGTGGTTACCTATTCTGCTGTCTGGGGTGATAAGGCTGTCTTTGTCATTCCTGATGGAAGTAGCCTTTAGAAGATGGGTACATTGTTGTCATAAAAGGATGGACATGGTCAGCAACAATACTCAGGCTATGGAGTTTAAACAATTCTCAACTGCTAAGGGGCCCAAAGTATGCAAAGACAATATCCCCCTCACTGTTATATTGGCACTACCAGTACGGTCTGAATTGTTGATACAAGGCATGATGGATCCATGCATCCATGTTGTTTATGCCAAATTTTGACCCTACCATCTAAATGTCGCAGCAGAAATTGAAATCCATCAGACCAGGCAACGTTATTCCAATCTTCTGTTGTCCAATTTTGGTGAGCCTGTGCCCACTGTAGACTCAACTTCCTGTTCTTAGCTGACAGGAGTGGCACCTGGTGTAGTGCATTCAGAGATGCTCTTCTGCATACCTTGGTTGTATCAAGTGGTTATTTCAGTTACTGTTGCCTTTCTATCAGCTCAAACCACTCTGGCCATTCTTCTCTGACCTGTGCCATTAACAAACCTTTTTTGCCCAGAGAACTACCACTCACTGGATGTTTTTTTTCTTTTTTGGACTATTCTCTATAATCCCTAGAGATGGTTGCGCATGAAAATCCCAGTAGATTAGCAGTTTCTATAATACTCGAACCAGCCTGTCTGGCTACAAAAACCATTTCACGTTCTAAGTCACTTAAATCACCTTTCTTCCCATTCTGATGTTTGGTTAGAACTTTAGCAGATTCTCTTAAGTCTGTTGGCATTCCTAAATGCATCGAGTTTCTGCCATGTGATCGATTGATTCGATATCTGTTTAAACAAGCAGTTGAACAGGTGTACCTAATGAAGTGGCCGGTGAGTGTAACGATCTAATATAGTTATAGAAATACAATTGACTTACTTTGACATACTTTCTTGTGGAAAATATGTATTTATATACATGAATTCTATACTGATCCAGAAAAATCATTGCATATAATAGGGTACAACTAAGTGAATAAGAAATAGTGTACACATACACACATAAACAAAGAAGGATGTTAAGTTGACTAGATGCATAAGTGAATGGATCCTGAGTTAGCCAATCAAAATCCCAAAACACCGGGACAGAAAATTTACTAAAGAACAGAGTAAATATTAGAAATTTCATGCTTTGGAATGGCTGACTTAAATCCAGACCTCAACTAAAAAAAAAGTGCTTTACTCAAGACTGAAAGTAGGCTGTTCATGTAAGACCCAAAATCTGGGACAGTTGAAGCAACTTGGTCAGCAGGAATGGGCAAGAAAATGAGAAAGATTGATCTGTAAGTCAACAATACAATTGGTTACTATTACGGCTGCTGAAGGCTTTGTACCTTATTGAATAAGAATGGTTTCCTTGTCTTCCAAGGAATTATGTTTGATTTTGTCTTATTAATATGTTTTGCTATAATGTAATAATTATGGAAAGCGATATACATTTTGTGTGTCTTCTGTTATTTAGGTTATCCTATTAAAGACTGGACACATTTGACATACATATATGAATCCTTATTTTTCATACTCCCATGCAGAACTGTATGTAGTGAGGAATGAAAGTAGGTATGGTCTAAAGACAATAACATTTACTCTGTTTAAATTGTTCTGCCTGGGTGTTATCAAGGTTTGAAAATGTCATTTTGGATGAACACAGAAATAATGTATTATATATTATAATAATATTAATTATATATATTAAATGGGATATTAAATGAGAAAGACAAATGAAGTTATTTTTTTACAATCTGTCTTGTTTATTCATCAGGATGTGTAATAAAATATTTTAGCATGCATTCATGCAAGCACATGCAATGTAAGTGTGGGTCACATACTCAATCCATCTTGAGTTTCATGAAGATGACAGTTGGCCTAACTGAAGTCACTTGAGTGGTCCATTGATGCCTGTTAGGTGACATAGAGAGATAAAGTTGTGGTTTACCTGCTTGGCTGCAGAAGGAGGTGCCCCTGTGCCTTTAACAAAGGAACACAACTCTCTTCTCAGCTTGCTGAAAATGTTTCACAGTTCTTTCCCAAGGACTGAAAGTAGAACATTTCGAACCTCTTACTAAACGATTCATCTCAACATCTAAATTTGGAAAACATAAGAGGAAAACTATTTCAGAAATTTTTCAGCTCAGCCTAAGGTCAACAATAACCATTTCTTGTACATGAAATAACATTTTCGTCTAAACTGTTTTCTAAATTTTTAGCAGAATAAATTTACACATGCAAACAAATTAATCTGTGAACACAAACGTATACTGACCTTACTTTACTAGTGTGAATTCACTCTTCTATTCCAGGTGATCAAATTTAATTTAACCAGTTGTAGTTTCATGTTCTATTTCGTAATCAGGCCCTGTCGGCTCAGCCTGAACGAACCACGTAGAACTGTCATCCTGTGAACCCATCATGTACAGGAGGAACCGTAAGGTTCGGGTGCGATATGCATTGGGCAAAAGTCGAAGACAGTGGCATTGGCGGTCCATTCCCCAGCTACCAAAACTGGATTTAGGGACACGGAATGTTACCTATCTCGTGGGAAAGCAGCCGGAGTTAATGGGGGAGGTAGAGAGATGCCGTCTAGATATAGTCGGGCTCACATCAACCCACAGCATGGGTTCTGGAACCAGACTCCTGGAGAGGGGCTGGACTCTATTCCACTTTGGAGTTGCCCTGGGTGAGAGGTGTCAGGTAGGCGTGGGTTAACTTATACCCCCTAGTTTGCTGATGGTTGTTGAAGTTTACCCCAGTGAATGAGAGGGTTGCTTCCTTGTGACTTTGAGTTGGGGGATAGGCTCTGACTGGTGTCTGTGCTTATGCATTGAACATTAGTTTATATATAGTATCCATCATTCTTGGAGACATTGGGTGAGTTGCTAGATGGGACTCCCTCAGGGAACTCCATTGTTCTAGTGGAGGATTTTAACACTCACATGGGCAACAACAATGAAACCTAGAAAGGTGTAATTGGGAGGAACGGCCTGCCTGATGTGAACCCGAACAGTACTCTGCTATTGGACTTCTGTGCAAATCAGGGTTTGTCCATAACAAACACCATGTTCAAGCATAAAAGTGGTCACAAGTTTGTAAGTACAACTGGCACCAGAACACCCTAGGTTGTAGGTCAAAGAAGGACTTTGCCATCATATTATCAAATCTGCAACCGTATATCTTGGATGCTCTGGTAAAGAGAGTAGCTGAGCTGGAAACTGATCACCACCTGGTGGTGAGTTGGATCAGACGGTGAGGGAAGATGTTGGACATGCCTGGTGCACCCAAACATAGCGAGGGCACGCTGGGAGTGTTTGGCAGAGGCCTTGTAAGGGAGATCTTCAACTCACACCTCTGGCAGAACTTCTACTGCATTCCGAGGGAGGCTGGGGACATTGAGAAACGAACAGGCCATGTTCCATGTCTCCATCGCTGAAGAGGCAGTGTAGAGCTGTGGCCATAAGATTGTTGGGACCCGTTGTGGGTCTAACCCCCAAACCCGGTGGTGGACACCACTGGTTAAGGGGGCCATCAGCCTAAAGAGGGAGTCCTACTGAGCTTTCTTAATTCAGGAGATAGCTGACGGGTACTGGCAGACCAAGTGGAGTGTGGCTTTGGCAGTTGCACAAGCAAAAATTCAGGTGTAGAAGAAGTTTGTTGAAACCATAGAAAATGACTTTCAGTCAGCCTTGAGGAGAGAGTCAAAAAAATTATTTAGTGTCAAGGCTCGGGGAGTGGATGAGATTCGCCCTGAGTTCCTGAGAGATCTGGATGTTGGTGGGCTGTCTTTGGTGCCCTCTTCAGCATTGCATAGACTAGTCCAACTTTAGGGGGATCACACTTTTCCCCCTCTCTCAGAAGACCTATGCCAGGGTGCTAGAGAGGAGAGTCCGTCTGATAGTACAGGAGGCATCATGTGGTTTTTGTCCTTGTGGAACATCATACCAGCTCTTTACCCTCACAAGGATACTGGAGGGTCCATGGGCATTTGCTCAAACCAGTATACATGCGTTTTGTGGACTTGGAAAAGTCATACGACCCTGTCCCTTGGGGCGTCCTTTTGGGGGGTGCTTTGGGATCATAGAGTACCAGGCCTGCTGCTATGGGCTATTCAGTCCCTGTATAACTGAAGCGAGCGCTTACTTCACATTGCAAGTGGTAAGTCTTACTCATTCTTGGTCGGTTGCCCTCTATTACCAATTCTGTTCATAACATTTATGGACAGAATTTCTAGGGGCACCCAAGGGGTGGAGGGTGCCTGGGATCATGTTTTTTCTCTTTACTGACAATCTGGTCCTGTTGACTTCATTGTGCAACCTCCAGCTTGCACTTGGGGTAGTTTGCAGATGCAAGCGGAGGACTTGAACTTCCTCCACAGGGTGTCTGGACTCAGCCTTAGAGATAGGGTGAGGAGCACTGACATTCGGGAGAGGCTTAGAGTAGAGCTGCTGCTCCTCTGCATCAAAAGGAGCTGGCTGAGCTGGTTCGGGCATCTGTCTAGTCACCCTCCAGGAGGTATTTCAAGCATGCATGGCCAGGAGGCTACCGCAGGGCAGACCCAGTACATGCTGCAGAGATTATATCTCTCCTGGCTTGGAAATGCATCAGTATCCCCCCTGAGGAGCTGGAGAAGGTGGCTGGGAAGAGGAAGGTCTGGGCATCTCTGCTTAGACAGCTGCCCCGCAACCCAGAGCCAGATAAACAGTTGAAAATGGATGAACAAATACATAGCCAGTGGTACGATATGAGCTCCCTCAATCAAAGGTTGTACCTTACCTTACATTTGCCCCTCTTCCCATTTGGCATTCATGTTTCTAACATCACTTGGAAAAATGCAGATTAACTAATTTATTAGAGAAGGTTGGAATAGGAGGAGAGGAGGAACAGTCTACACTAGACTGTTAAACACATTCCTTGGCATGAACTTCTTTACAAGCTTCACTGTGTAAAGGACTTATGACCCTCACAATGAGACAATGCATCAAGCATCAAACCATCTTGAGGTGCTCATGTCATTTTTTGGAACTCATCTTGTGTGGGGGACTCTGCTGTCTTCATCTGTCAAATCTCCAGCAGTGGCATTAGTCAAATTCTTTCTTAATGCTCACCTGACCTTTTTAATTTGGTATTTAATTGGGAATTACAATCACAAAAGTAACTTTAAATAAATAGAAAGCATTTTCATGGAGCAAATGCATCTGTGTATATAATGTAAACCTTTATAGCCTGAGGTTGTTTTGTTGCATTATTACAAATATTAATATAACTACAAGCATCTACCGTATTCAAATCTGGTGACCTCAGATCATTGGTCTTCACAAAGATGGCTTGACAAGGCCCCTGTCAACAAAGTTCCATTGTCATTGTCAATAGCAGAGGTTCGGTGTTCCCCCAACGTGTTTGAAAAGCAGCGTCAAGAGAAGAAACTCCAAAATTAAAATCACATTGGTTCAATTCTTAAAACGTTACCTCAGCTGAACCCAGAAACGTAGAAGAAAATAAACGAGTCCCAGATGGATGTTGGGTAGGAATAGCCCAGAGTCCACAGAAAACCAGCACTTTTAAATTTCAGTCAAGCAGGAGTTATTTTATAAATTATGGTGCCAGGTTTGACCTGCAAAGGTAAGAGTGACCAAGCCCTGAGACCAGCCAGGACCCAATTTACACAGACAACTTCACAGATCCAGGGCTTTTTGTCCATTAACCAGGTAACACCTCCACCTCAGCTGAATTGCACCATCTTAGTGGGTGGTGTACTCTATCCTGGTCTTTAGTACAACCACCGTTTTTGATAACTGAGCTCAAGTGTACTGGTACAATAGCAAAAACATTATAATTGAATAATGATTTTTGATCATGTTTCTACTATCAGTTTTAAAAACTTGGAATGTACCTCACTGAACAAAAAAATGAAATTCACAGTTTCACGTGTAAAAAACATGCATTTTCACATGTGAGGAAAAAGGGCACATGTAATTATTTTTTCACGTTATATGAAGTGTTCACATGTGAAAATGATCGTGAAAACATGACAAAGAAACAGACTTTCACATGTGATATTCCAGAAACTGCGTGTTTTTTCTGTAAGGGGTCTTTCATCTGGTGTCTTGCAGACTTTCAAAGGTGTTGGGAGATGCTAACAGTTTGAAGAATTCTCAACAAATAAACTAATCATAAAATGAATAAGTTAAATACACAATAAATACGAATAACTTGCGTGAATAGCCATATAAACACAGGACAAAACAGAAACAGTCCATAAACATCACTTCAAATCTGAAACTAGAAACATAGTTGCAAAGGTGAGTGATATTATGCAGGATGTCAATTTGCAGTATGCATCAGCTATAAAAGAGACCGGACAATTGACACGTTGTAATGAGTATTAGCAAAGCAATGTGAGGCAACTAGTATTCCAAAGATGGCAGACAGTCAGAGCCTGAATTGTAGGTACATCAAGGGAAATAGTCTCACAAGGCTAACACAGACAAACTGCACTGAGAAAACGGAAGCTCGCTGACAGGGATAGATGGACACTTAACTGGATAGTTGCTAAAGAGCGCAAAAGTATGACCTCAGAAATTTCCACGGAACTGAATCAGCACTTCTGTGACCTAGTCCCCACGAAAACTATTTTCTGAGCTTCACTAAAGGATGCCATTCGGAAAACACTTGCATTGAAGGACGATGCAAAAAGATGGCGTAACTTGGTGTAAAGACCACAAAAACTGGACTTCGGAATGATGAAAGATGAGTTGTCTTTTTCCTACATTTGGACAGGTCTACATTTTGAGAATGGATGCCTTCAAGCCTCATTCTCTGTTGGTTTGGCCCACAGTTTTATGGAAGTCATTAGGTCCAATGATGGCTCTGCATTGCTGCATAATTGGCTTGGAATACGAGGCCATTTTCTGGGAACAGATGCACTCTATGGTGCAAGAGCTGTTTGCTCATAACATTTCCAAATTCCAAGATAACTTTTTATAAACATGGCTAAACACCTTCAAGAGTGGGTTCTTCCACGATCTTTCCAATCAACCAACCTCAGTATCGCTAGATCTTTATTGGCTGACCTGGAGCACAGGGTGAAAAGTAGATCCATTCTCTGGACTGGAGGCTTTTCTTTTTGATGGATGGTTCAGATTCACAGCACACAGACCTGTATTACAGCATTCGAAGGGGGGAATGAAGCTGTTTCCAGGGCAAAGTGTTGTCGTACTCCTTATTTCTGTAGCTCCTTGTTATTAGCACGTTGATTGATGTTCCTGTTGTTTTGCCTGACCCCAGTTCTTCCAGAATAATTCTCTGGTCACTGAAAGCCTGTTAGGAGGAGAACATTCTAAGCATAGCATAAACAGGATTTAAAACATATGATGTTATTAGCTGGACGGATTAGAACAGCAGAAACCCACCTGGCCATCTTCTATAAGCACTTAAGTACAGGACTGGGGTGGTCCTGGAATCTTTCCTAGGAAGCAGAGGGGAGAGAATATCATGAATGATGCCAGTCTATTGCAGGGCAGATACACACCATATGGGCAATTTAGAGTAACCCTTTCACCTAATTATATGTTTTTGAAGAAACCCACATAAACATAATGAGAACGTGGAAGCTCAATACACACAAATGCAAACAGAACCAAAGACGATAGCTGAACTCCCAATCCCACAAGGCTTTAGAAATCACAGTACAGTACTGGATACTGGACCATCATGCTGCCTTATATGACGTGTAAAAAAAGGAGTCTGAAAACATACTTGGACTATTTCATGCACATTTTTCATATATTTGTATTTATTTAGGATAGATTAGACAGGGATAAGCTGTGACTGCATGTTACATACTGTAGGTGGTTATAGAAAATGAATAAAAATTGTTATTATTATTATTATTATTATTATTAATATTATACTCTGTGACCCTGAACCAAGAAAATTGGATAAGGAAATGCAAATTGAGCGTTGGTTCACTCATATGGGTAGTCTGAAATGCAGTTAAGTTTGATAAATGCATGCAGTATTGTGTGTATAAGAGATATCCCCCCAAGATTAATTAATTTAAAATAAAACAACAACACTAAAAAAAAATTTCAACAACAATAATATTAATCATCATCATCATCATCATCATCCCACTGCTTCTCCTGGTCAGGATTATTATTATTAATACTACTACTAGTACTAGTAATAATAAATACAAGGAAGAAAAATTGTGATGATCCAGCAGGATTGTAAGTCTTTACTTGACTAATATTAAAAGATAATGAACTACTTTCAGACTGAAGGCAGAGTAAGTAATCTCTCCCGTAGGAGGCTGTAGGGCTCTGGGCAGAAACGAGGCAGGCCTTGGAAATGTTCACAAGTGTAGGGAAGAATCTCGATGGACTGTTACTGCCAGCAATGGTGGTCATTTTGCTTTACATTACTGATCTATTTATGATGTCTAACAGTAAATAAATACACTGGTCCCCTACTATCACGCGGTTAGAACATATTCTAATTCAGCCATCCTGGTGTTGAATATACAATTTGGTGTTTATATTCAGTGTTTATATTATGATACCAGCCCATAAGTCTTATCCAACTCACTCAGGCACAAACTCCTTGAAGGGGGGTGCTGGTTCCTGAGAGTTGTTTACAGAAGCTCTCCTGACTGACGCTACACAGTAGAGTGTGTTCCTTGGAACAAACCTGCTGAACTTGTCATTAAGAGACAAAAATACATGAATAAGGTTTTTCTTTTTTTTTTGCAGTTACGGATTCATATTGACTATGTACTGTTGGTCTGTAATGTGGGTTAGACTGAGACAAATCAATTGTTGCTCATGTAGCTGGGAGGAGAATGAGCATTTACATAGAATTGCAGCAGGAGAAGATCATGGCTCTTATGAACAGAATTGGTTTTGAAATGAATGTGTTAAGAAAAAAAAATCCACTACTATCCACGAGTGACGTTTAGTGCACAACAGAACAGAGTGAAGTTTGTTTGATTCCCATGTGGCTACCAGGTGAGCTTTCTGTATAAAATTTAAAGAATTAATTTAATACACTCACCATAAATTGCAAATTATAGTTGTTTGTTGGCATTTCTTATCCTTCTTTTCAGTTTTAAAGCCAACAAGCAGGGACAGGAGCCAGCCAAGCCTGGACGTTGGGTCTTTCTGGAGTCGTAATGCCTTACCATCCCACACGAGGGCGCCTTAGATACACCACTGACACATTTCAGTTTACTTAGAGGAATATTATGCCAGGAACAAATGAAGAAGAACTGAAGAGCCTCTTGTTGAAGGTGAAGGAAGAAAGTGCTAAAGCGGGCTTGAAACTCAACATTAAAA
>JAACJT020000037.1:4413536-4424007 GCA_009936485.2 Gymnarchus niloticus
AGATGATCAGATGATGTTGCAATAAATCACTGTACCTATCGTCCCATTTTCCTAGCAAAATATAAAGAAATGAGGGGCGGCTCAAGACTTTTGCACAGTACTGTATGCAGCCAGAATATTGGAAAAAGTTAACTCTTGTGACAGTTTGACTAACAATTGCAGATGTAAAGTTAGAGCTTCCTACAGAGTGACTATATTCCCCTTGGAAAAATGATGCCCATAAATATTTGATACATTCATATATATCAGTGATTCCATATCTACAGCACACCTAGTTCAACTATTTATTTGCTTTACGATTATATAGATAGATTAATATGATTATCTTTTAAGGAACTGCATTGGGTAGTGGTTTGGGAACCTTTGGGGTAATGAACTATAATGTATAATTTATGAATAATCAA
Organism: Gymnarchus niloticus; assembly: GCA_009936485.2. NCBI lineage: Eukaryota > Metazoa > Chordata > Actinopteri > Osteoglossiformes > Gymnarchidae > Gymnarchus > Gymnarchus niloticus. Next base: position 4,413,941 of record JAACJT020000037.1, read on the forward strand.
TGACATTAATTCAATCTGATGGGTCTGTACAACTGGGGAAATTTAAATGAAACATATCGGAAGTGATGGGGGCTTCAAAACCCATGATGGTTCGGAGTATCCCAAAGTAACACAAGGTGGGTGGGAGTATCCCCAACTAACCACTCAATGCTGGTTCTAAATAAGGCTTCAAAACCTAAGGTGGGTGGGCATATCCACAGCTAACCAATCAATGCTGGTGCTGTCTCATCACTACATATCAGTATTATGACGTACTGTATCTTGACATATCTTGACATACTGTAGAGCTGTCTACTAAAGACAAGGGTTAAGTCAGTAAGATCTTACTACATCCAACAGGAAAGAACACATGCATAACTTGGTCTCTGGGTGTGGTCATCGCTGTTCTCACCCTGTATGCCAGAACAATCTGCTTGATAACCAGCCCCAAGTTTCATGGTCTCAACCCTCCAGAGACCTTATGGCCTTCAGCCCACTATGCAACCTACTATCTATTCTACAGTGCCAGAGTTTACAGTGCAGATCACAGATCCACATCTAGGCCATGGGAGGAAAACCAGACAACATGGGGAGAGCAGAGGCATTATTCAATCCCCCAAGCCAAAGGTGTGAGGCAACAAAGATACCCAGTGGGCCGCCATACTGGCTACCATATTCCATAGATGTTGAAATAACAAGTGAATACTTGGTTTCTAAGGCAAAGCATAGTTCATATTTTAGTGTGATAAGTCTAAAATCTCTTCAGATGCAGCAGAGTTGTGCTGGGTAATTGTATGTGTTTATCAGCCTCTCACAGCTCCTGGCTGTTTTGTTTCCCCACAATCCGAGCAACCCAGGAGCTACCATCAGCACCGCTATTGATTTCTCTATCCATTGTCATCTCCGTAGACCCTCAAATTGCAGAGTATACAGTAAGCAATAAAACCCTTCTGCTTTTCAGCTCAACAGAGTAGATTACGAGTCTGGAATGGGGTAGTGTGTTTTATTATTTATTTTTTAAAGAAAAAGGTAGTCACTTATGACCGCTACTGTATACACGCCCCTACAAACATTCTGTATAGTCAATTAAATCATTCAATCGAGGAACCTGCCAACAATTAACACAATTTTATTTCGTACTTATGGTCCGAATATAAAAATTTTTTGAGTCTGCTGTTTTTTTACGGTTAATTTTAGGCATTTCCTACTGATTCCAAACAAGAATGATGAGAACCTGTAAATTATGTGGTGCAGAGGCTGCAAGTTAAGTGTCCGTGCATTCATGGGGCTCTGAGAGTGAGATATTATTCCTGATGTAGTTCTGCTGAAGCATTCTAAGGGCCAGGGGGGCAGGGGATGACATTTCAAACCTGCGTTTCATACGCTGCAGGGTTTGTTAGTGCCTGTGCGCTGCTTCATCATGATTCTGTCCCTTAAGCAGGGGAAGTACACGACACGGACATGTACGCAGGTTACTGTACACAAGATAAGTCATGAAAAACACACAGATGTGTATAACCAGATATACTCCCAAAATATTAAACCTGTAGGCAGACTGTGTGTTATGCTGAAGTGACATTAAAAATTTTATGGATCGTGGACAGCCACGTCTGGCGAAGAATGCAAGATAAACATTGATAAATAATGTAATGTTATGAAAATAACTTTGCTACAGTCACACCACTTTTATAGAAGATTCCTACAATGGTAAGGGCAGTCGACTATGTCCCCAGTCACCTGAAGGTGTGCAATGTTTTACTTCTCTCAGTCATTCATCATTGCCTGTGACTCATTTGATGGAGTCGTAACAAAGTTATCATATCCGTCATTATGGTTAACAGGGTGATGAGGCCATTGATTCTGTAACCACACAGCACCATACAGCCCTATCTGCTGTGCATAGAGCAGCAATGTGAGCTGTGTTGTTGTTGCTTTTCAGATCATTGCACGGTTATGAACTATGCCTGTCTATGAAGGGAATTTTTCCCACCCAATTTCATTCGCACTGTGGTGTGATCGTTCCATAAATTAGACAAAGAAAAAGCACCGTTCCCCATCTCTTACTTCACATATTTGTTTTCATTGATTCCTTATTGATCGACTTTGGTAACGTCCAGCAGAATCAGTCCACACAGACTGTAAACAAGGTATAGCTGATTGCACGTGCTGAATAGCGTGCTCAGAAATTGCACGTGTGTGAGCGGCTGTGCCACTTTGCCGAGCTGTGCAGTCGGTGTTGGGAAGTGCTTTAATCTGCTTGTGTCTTTTCTGTTTCCTTTTGTTGGGAGGGTCTTTCACTGTGTGTCCGTGGTCAAGCCTGCAGGGGCAAATAAACAAGCACGATTGGAAGACATGTAAAAATGGCCGGGGGCTTGACCTAGTGATTGGAAGACACAATTGGGTCTTTTAACAATGTGGAACGCAGTTCGGGAAAGCCAAGCAAAGCCTTTATTACCTAATATCATTTTGCATGTAAATTTTTGCATTGAATGAATGTCTAAGAGATCATTTTTAGCTATTACCATTTGCCATTTTTTATACTTCTTTTCTTTCCATCCATCTATCCATCCATCCATCCATACATACATACATACATACCATCTTGGTGCACTTCTCCTAATGCGCCCTCTAATTCCGTAATGTTTGCGCATGCCAAAGTTGCGCTGAAAAAAGGGACAAGATCTGTTGTTTTACCTCTTTATGAAAAATGTAACCTGTAACTTGGAAGCGTTTCATTATTTAGCCCAGGATAAAAGATGCATGAAGATGTATGAATTTCCCAAAGGCTCCCTGTCCGAATCTACTGAAAGAAGCTGTAGCCTAAGGGGTTTTTTCGTTCTCTAAGATTGCCTAAGGTTGTTTCAAAGGGTTTCAAAAGAGAGGAAAGCTCATTACCAATGGGAATGAGTCGGTGCAGATGTGGTACGAAGAACCTTGACCCGTTCCCCCTCTGTTCATCAGCACCTCAAAGAAGAGTCTTTCAAAAAGCAAAACAACAGTTAAAGGAGCTCCTTGAAAGGGGATGGACATTTCCAACTTCTTTTTTATCTACCCATACACCTTGAAAAACGGATGAAAGAAGAACTTTTTTGATAAAAGGATGTTGCTTTGGAATAGTGAACTGTATACAATGACCTGTGCATTATTGGTCATTAACCAATAGGTGTTCAGGTAGCTACAGATAACTTATTATCTACTCACATACTGTATGTCCAGTGAACTATGTATAACAAGTTACTAAGCAGGAGGGATCTGTGTTTTCCTGATTATTAACCAGCAGGTGTTCAGGGACCTGTGTTTTTCTGGTTATGAACCTATTTATTAACCAGCAGGTGTTCAGGGGCTGTGTACTGGTTTTGGATATACATATCTGTTGCATCACCATGAATCTGGGTACAGTAGCTAGTTTTTAGGCTGGGTGTGCAGCTCAGAAACACCAAGTATAAACAGAGTGCATTTTTTAAAAATTTGACTATAAAGGAAGGTGTTCGCTCCTCGAAGGTCCTGATGTGGATTGAGAAGTCTTAGCCCTACCAGCATGTCATCTCTGATTGTGCTCAAGGGGTGCGTTGATACAAACAATCCAGCTCCCTCCTGTTTATGATGAATGCATTATTTAGAGTCAATGTATGAGTTTTACATGCATTATGAATTGAAGGTGCGGCTGTATGGATTGAACTTAGAATTTTAAAAAAATTCCAGGTATTCATAAATCTCCAGGACACATCCACAAAATTTTGGAAATAATTTGTCTTATAGTCTTCTTCATCTGTACAAAGAAGGATACAGGCACGTACTCAGGGAATTGCATGCAACAAATCAAAAAAGCATGCAAAACAAGATATGAGGCATGACTTTTTTCATCAAAGCTAATTTTCATCGTAAATAGTTGCTTTGCTACTTAATTGTTTGCCACAGTTACCACTCTTGTATCACTGATTTGCATTTTTGAATGGCCTTGGGTAAAGATCAACATTCCAGGATCTGTCCATTTAACTCCTTAAGGCTCTGTCATAGTCTCGATTCTGCCATCATCCAAAACGAAAAGAAAATACATTCCATGATAAGAGAAGAAATCCGGGCATTAGTTTATTTTAAGGTGCCGAGCTCCTGGTGTTTTCCAGGCCTAATTAAATCGGTGGCTGTGGAGAGATGGGCACAAACCTGCCAGAGGGAGCGACATGCCTTCGGCAAGTGTATAGCTTTATTGAAATGGCTTCATTTCACTTGAAAGATTTTGTCATAAAGCTGTCTTGAAAAGAAAAAAATAAACACAGCCACACTTCATTGCCAGTCTGCCCGCCTTTTTGGTCCCTCCTCAGTTCTGGATAGTGCTGTTTTACGCTGGCTCTGCCTTTCCTCTGCTATTCTCATGTTGTGGGTGCTACAAAAATGGACTTGTCCTCATAACTAATCCCTCTACATACCCAACCAGGTAACAACGTATAGCAGCTCTCTTCACAGGCCTGAAGATGGGAGATTTATAGCGACAATTTCTACCCTGAATATTGTTGGTTGGTAATTACACGAGGTGGCTCTTAGTCTGTCTCATTGTTCTGTTGATGAATGGTGTTGGCGTGCTCGATTGTGCCTTTTGTGTGTTTTATCTCAGAGCAACACGAAGCGAAGCTTGTTTCTGGCACGATGAGCAAGCACCATCAAGGACAGCCATGCACTTACACCGATCAGACCACAGAACTCCTGCCGATCCGATCCCTGCTCTCATTAGAGGCCCGAACCCTGCGGGCCAGAGGGAAGAGTACCCATTATTTTGTATTCAGAGCCATCACCCATTCTATTGCACCTTTCTCTCCCACTGCTAGCTGTCATACCTAAATGTATTGGACTGTTTAGTTGCAAAAAAAAAAAAAACACAGCACCCCATTGAAATCCTGCATAGAAATCTTGATATGTGGCAGGGAACAACTGCTTTTCAGAAAGACAAAAGAGAATGGGATCTTTGTGAGGGTCTTAAATTATCACTGTGCTCAGGTATTCACAACCATCAGCACCTTCAGTAATTAAGCATTCAAGCTAATTTCATTGTTTTAACCAAAAGTGATTGGGTCTCATACAGGCATTAACCCCGCCCCTCCTGGGAAGGGCGTCATTTGAAACTGATGCTGGCATAGAGAGTAGCCCAGGAGCATCACAATAAAGATGTGGAGAAATCACATCAGGAAGACCATAACCTTCAAAAACATTTTGGATTCATTAAACCCAAAGAATGGACTGTTCAGTTCCAATAACTCTGAAGGTGAATTGCATTGCATAGCAAAAATAGCCAGGATTTTTATTTGATTCACTCTGGAAATAACGTCAAATATATTAGCGTCAGTGTACTCCATTTTCACCCCACATTTTAAAATTCAATTAAAAATATAACAGAGGTTTACAAAACGTACAGTACTTTGTAGTGTAGGGCAGTAACAGATGTAGGTTAAGATCTCTGTATAACTGATTCATATATATTAGCAAATGCTGTGCAGAAAAATTCTGCAATTTAAACTACACCAAAGAGGAAAAAATAAGGAGCTGACATAGCTTTATAGAATCTAATTGAAAGCTGCGCTGTGAAATAATTGCTGAGTTTTACACTCTGTGGTCTTGGAAGGTTTCTCATTGTCAGGAGTGGCTTCTGCTGCCAGCAGCTGAGGTCTGTTTCTCTGTAAACTAATAACAGGAAGAGGGATCGTAGCCATCCCCAGTGAGACAGAGGCACAGGTACATGTGGTATAGTATACAATAATTGCTGCGAGATTTGGTTTCAGCCCAGGATAAAAAGCACAAAGTACAGAGTCCCTTTTTCATCTATGTTTCATTTCAGAGTGAATATCCACAGCTGCTTTTGTGGAAACGGGCTTGTTTCAGGCTGATGGGAGGCTGCAACCTTCAGTTTGGAAACAAGTCTCAGAACCAAACAATCTGACAATGGTGGTATCTTGAACATACGTTTTTCATGGAATTCCATGTAAGGAGGCTGTTGGGACTCTGGTAAATTACATCACACATTTGCAAACATAAAGACATTAAGATGACTGTGACAAGTCAACCTCAAACAACTGTAACAACCAGCTGTGATTGTTAGGCTCTAAGGCAGGCGTTCTCCTTGAGTCAGGTGACTTAAGTCATAAAATTTGTAGACTTGAGACTTGCTTGCAAATGAGTTGACTTAGATTCGGTGAGCCGGGACTTGACTTAAACTCGAGAGCAATGACTTGTGAAAACTTCATAGTCTATCAATACACTTTTTATTTCATATTCCACATTGGCACATCATGGATCGAACTTGGGTAATCAGGCACAACAAATTGCATTCTAACTAGCAAAAATCATCCCAGAATACCTGAGTTCACCTGGTGGTAAAAGTCAGTCTTGCAACAACAAAAACTGGATACGCCATCACAATTCACACCTTCTGGCTGGAACAAAAAGGAAAAATTGCCTGCGTAGACTAACAATGATCTATGGTGGAGCGATTGATGTCAAAGAGTATGAGTTTTGGATATTCATGGTTTACGGTCAACTTCCATGACAAGAAAAGTGCAACTTTTTTGTAACACTTGTTTGTCAAAGGTCAGCAACAGAATGATCATGACAGCAAACTTCATTAACATATACTAAGTATAGTGAAACTATAAGCATAGTGTAATCTAAGTATTAACACCAGAAACAATCCTACCTTTCTCTGCTGCCATCTGTGACCGGATTTACCGTAACTTTAGAAAACAGATGTAATTCTGCAAATTAAAAATGTGTTTATTAAAAGAAAAGTATTAATATTGTCTCTCTGTTCTAATTACTGTATCTCGTCATTCCATCAGCTGCTGTGTAGCATCTGTGTTTAATATTCAACCAGTATTTTTTCAATGTATATTAATGTGAATTCTTATGAAGCTGAAGTATTTTTCAAATTATTTAAACAGCAGACAATAGAATATTCATTCAGCATGAGTCAGTTTTAATATGCAGAGAACGTACTGTTTTATTTAACTCAGTGGTTTAAGCGTTCTCTCGTTTCGGAGAATAGACATAGAATGTTTTTTTATTTACTTGCAGGAAGGTCAGGGTCATTATAGTCTAATGTATTCTGATGCATATTATACTGTACCTTTATATTCTGAGCAGAATATCTTAGTTTTACCTGTCCTCTCTTATGAGGATATTCAATAAGTGTAGAACTTAGAACTTCTGGAATAATTCGTTTGTATGGCCAAAATTCAGAGGATTAATGATGAGCAATTACAACTGCATTGCAAGTGTAATGCTACATATCTTTGTACTTTAACCTCCCGCCATTAACTAACAGCGACAAGCTGATGGTTTAGCGACTTTTGTAAAGTGTGCGTAGAATTAAATCACTTGACTGTTTCACATTGGCTCACACTGACTCATTCAACAAGGGTCGGTGTTGCTAAGTAAAGTTTGGGTACTTTGCACCCGGCAACATGAGCAGACTTTACCCAGCAGACTAATGCTAGCAGCAAGACAGTTAGGCAGACAGTAAGTGTTTGTTACGTGGCTTCATATGTTATGACCCCAAATCAGAAAAAGTTGGGACGGTGTGGAAACTGCAAATAAAAAAAAAAAAAACAGTGATTTTTAAATTTACTTTGACTTTTATTTCATTGCGGATAGTATGAACCCAAGATATGTTTTGTCTGGTCAGCTACATTTACTTTGTTAATATATATCCATTCCTGCATTTCAGGCCTGCAACATATTCCAAAAAAATTTGGGACAGTAAAGCATTTACAACTTTGTAATGTTACCATTCCTTCTCACGACACTTAAAAGATGTTTTGGTACTGAGGATACCAAGGGATGAAGTGTTTCAGGTGTTATTTTTCCCATTCTTCCTGCAAACACGTCTTAAGGTGTGTAACAGTACGGGGTTGTCGTTGTCGCATTTTTCGTTTCAAAATTCACCACACAGAGGGGATGAGGAGGTGATGGATAGGTATGGTACCAAGGAGAGGAATGCAGAAGTTCAGATGGCAGTGGATTTTGTGAAAAGGGTGGACATGGCTGTGGTGAATACGTATTTTCAGAAGACGGAGGAACACAGGGTGACGTACAAGAGTGGGGGAAGATGCACACAGGTGGATTATATCCTATGCAGGAAGGTCAGTCTGAAGAAGATTGGAGACTGTAAAGTGGTGACAGGGGAAAGCGTAGTTAGGCAGCATAGGATGGTGGTCTGTAGGATGACTTTGGCGATCAAGAAGAGGAGGAGAGTGAGGGCAGATCCAAGGATCAAATGGTGGAAGTTGAGAAATGAACACTATAAGGTGGAGTTCAGGGATGAGTTAAGACAGGCACTGGGTGGCAGTGAAGACTTACCAGATAGCTGGGCAATTACAGCAGAAGTGGTAAGGGAGACAGCTAGAAAGGTGCTTGGTATGACATTTGGTCAGAGGAAGGAGGACAAGGAAACCTGGTGGTGGAATGAGAAAGTACAGGAGAGTATACAGAGGAAGAGGTTGGCAAAGAAGTGGGATAGTCAGACAGATGAAGAAAGTAGACAGGAGTACAAAGAGAGGAGGTGTAAGGCAAAGAGAGTGCTGGCAAAGGCCAAAGATAAGGTGCATGGTGAGTTGTATGAGAAGCTGGACACTAAGGGGGGAGAAAAGGACCTGTACCGATTGGCTAGGCAGAGGGACCAAGCTGGGAAAGATGTGCAATAGGTTAGGGTGATAAAGCATAACGATGGGAACATACTCACAAGTGAGGAGAGTGTGATGAGCAGATGGAAAGAGTACTTTGAGGGGCTGATGAATGAAAAGAATGAGAGAGAGAAAAGGCTGGATGATGCGGGGATAGTGAATCAGGAAGTGCAATGGATTAGCAAGGAGGAAGTAAGGATAGCTATGAAGAGGATGAAGAATGGAAAGGCTGTTGGTCCAGATGACATACCTGTGGAAGCATGGAGGTGCTTAGGAGAGATGGCAGTGGAGTTTCTAACCAGATTGTTTAACGCAATTTTGGAATGCGAGAGGATGCCTGAGGAGTGGAGAAGTGTAATGGTACCGATTTTTAAGAATAAGGGTGATGTGCATAACTGTAGTAACTACAGAGGGATAAAATTGATTAGCCACAGCATGAAGTTATGGGAAAGAGTAGTGGAAGCTGGATTATGAAGGGAGGTGATGATTAGTGAGCAGCAGTATGGTTTCATGCCGGGAAAGAGCACTACGTATGCGATGTTTGCTCTGAGGGTGTTGATGGAGAAGTACAGAGAAGATCAGAAGGAGCTGCATTGTGTCTTTGTGGACTTAGAGAAAGCATATGACAGGGTGCCTAGAGAGAAGTTATGGATGAGGAAGTCAGAAGTGACAGAGAAGTATGTAAGAGTGGTACAGGATATGTACAAGGGCAGTGTGACAGTGGTGAGGTTTGTAGTAGGAATGACAGATGCATTCAAGGTACATGTAGGATTACATCAAGGATCAGCTCTGTGCCCTTTCTTATTTACAATGGTGATGGACAGGTTGACAGACGAGATTAGACAGGGGCCCCCGTGGACTATGATGCTTGCAGATGACATTGTGGTCTGTAGTAAGAGTAGGGATGCTCTAGAGAGGAGAGGAATGAAGGTCAGTAGGATGAAGAGAGAAAACGTGTGTAAATTAGAGGGAGGACAGCAGAATGGTGAGGATGCAGGAAGTAGAACTGGCGAAGGTGGATGAGTTTAAATACTTGGGGTCATCAGTTCAGAGTAACAGGGAGTGCGGGAAAGAGGTGAAGAAGAGAGTGCAGGCAGGGTGGAGCAAGTGGAAAACAGTGTCAGGAGTGATTTGTGGCAGACAGGTACCAGTAAGAGTGAAAGGGAAAGTCTACAATATGATAGTGAGACCAGTTATGTTATATGGGCTGGAGACAGTGGCACTGACGAAAAGACAGGAGTCAGAGCTGGAGGTGGCAGCATTAAAGATGTTAAGATTTGCATTGGGTGTGACGAGCATGGAGAGGATTAGGAATGAGTGTATTAGAGGGTCAGCTCAGGTTGGGCGGTTTGGAGACAAAGTCAGAGAGGTGAGATTGCGTTGGTTTGGACATGTGCAGAGGAGAGATGCTGGGTATATTGG